>JAJHUR010086000.1:0-23869 GCA_027495735.1 Lutjanus campechanus | reverse complement strand
AAGTAAAATATTTATTTTACTTTGTGTTTCCTGAAATTTAAAGTCACATTCTGACTCCCCACTCCCACCTAGTGTTAGATTTATTTTTTGCACCATTCTAGCTATAGTGGAAGTGGTGGTCCTCACAAAGAACTCCAAGAACGAGGACCTCACAACTACATAAAGACATGTATGTGTGTGTGTGTGTGTGTGTGTGTGTGTGTGTGTGTGTGTGTGTGTGTGCATATTTGCTGTCTCAAACCTGGGAAAGAGCTCTTGCTGATGGGGAGATGAGATTTGGAGACGGCTTCAAATTCCCGGTTTAAAATGACATCTTATTTATGGCCATTTAACTAGGCTGACATGATTGGAAAACATTAGTGCCGATGTGTGTCTATGTATGTGTCTATGTGTGTGTGTGTGTGTGTGTGTGTGTGTGTGTATGTGAATGCATGGCCGTGCATGTACTGTATCTGTGCATGTGTTGTGTATGTGCGGTTAGCCCTGATTGCTTTTGGTAGCATTATTAACCTCACCGGTCAGGAGCAGTAAATGAAATGTCAAACATCATATCAGTTAGGAGGAAGATATTCTCTCTTTCTGTCTCCCACACATACACACACTCAGTATCTACTTGACAGCAGAAATTAACATTCTTCATGTAGAAGACATATAAGCAGCAATACACTCACACGACACTCTGAATAGCAATGAAATGACAATTCCTGCATAATCCAGGTCTCCAGTTCGGTAGATTGATATGTAAATGAAGGTAAATGAATCTCATCCCCGAAACCTGACCTCAACAGGCTGGTCTACAGCGGGCCGTCAATCAGCAGCCTCATCAGCAGCAGCACAGAAGCGATAGCAGCAAAGCATACCTTAATGGTTCTATCAATCCCATCATGCCCCGCATATGCATCCCTGTGGATTAGGCCTGAAACCTGCATCTATCATTATTGTGCTCTGATACTGCCATTAGAGTATCTTTTCCCCTCTGTGGCTTCCCCTTCTATCCTCTCGCCTGAGGAAAGAATGTAAAAATCACTTTCCATTCAAAGGAGAAGGGAAAACAGGATTTTTCTCACAGGGTGTGGAGCTGGAAGAGCATGCCTTCACTAACCAGCACCGCAGGCTGCGTTCTGACCGCGGTCATGGCTATCATGAAAAGCAATCTTGTTCAGATTGTGGAGAATCAATGTAAAATTAGACCTCCTATTGTCACTGATTTTGAGGAAATCTTTGATTAGGCAGCGTTGTTATCAATTTGATTGCTCTTATCATACATGTGACGGATCTATGAAAATTGTCCCTGCTGTCTGGAGAAATCTCAGTCTGCTATCAGCATCGCTGTCAGGTAATCACAGGTGTAGGACCAGACTAAGGCCATCTTCAGACTGAAATGAACAAAAGCTGTAGCCTCCTCATTTATATGTGAGTGAACTGCATCCCTACAGCAGGATCACAATGCAGAGGCCTGCCGTAAAACAATGCAGGGCAGAGAGAGAGAGAGCGACTCAAGTTTAAAGTCTGTAAGTCTCTTAAAAATCTGTGTAATGGAAAAAGGTTTTTCCTCTAAACACATTTTACATGTTAGAACATAGTTACTGAAAACAAGTCAAAAGACTGAGAACTATGTCATATTGAATTATGGAGTTAGACTGTTAAACTGTGTTCAGGATGTTTTGGCCAGACCTGAAACATGGCTGGGTGACATGCAGGACCCAACACTACATAAGCCACATGAACGACATCACCTCCCCCTCCCCTCACTCTCCCAAACGGTCTGTTACGAACATGCCTCAGTCCAAATCAGCCCAGCAGTTTGCTTCAGCTCACTTCAGTTCCGACACAGAGGGAAAAATACCTTCCTGTCACTGTGCTCTGGCTCTTGTGGCTCAAACATGTCTGGACATGTCCAATAAAGTTGCTAGATGGTGCGTCAGTGTTTGAGGTCGTGCTCAGGTCAAAGTGGTGGCAGACATGTGTCCAGCATTTCATGATTTTGAGACCTAATATTATGTACTTAGCATTTTTTTTAATCATTCAGATTTGACTGGGTGGTTAATAACACATGTTTTTGTGGTGTGAGAAACTCAGAACAAATATTTATTGTTGCCTTATCAGATCTTTATTTTTTTGAGCAAAGGTTATATAGCTGGTTCCAATTCATGTATTTATTAATGTGTAATCCTGCACTCATTATAGCTCCAGTCTGCAGCAATTGAACATGCAATGCAAAACCTTTCTCTCTCTGCCACCTGTAAGTCCCTCTCACCAAACTCACAAGCGATTTGCTTTCTCAAAGACGCCCCTCAAGCACTTCATGGCCCCGGGGCAGAACGCCCCAGGCCTCAGCGGCAGCTACAATGCTGTCCAACAGTGTAATGAGAGGCTAATACACCGAGGATACACACACACACCATTGTCCCAGCTCAAAAGTTTTTCTGCACTGTTTGTCATCGCGCCTCTTTGCCTCTCTGCAATATTGCATCAAACATAATGAGCCCGATGCTCTGTGTGGAGCTGTGATGTTTACAGATATTTTGTACTATACGCAGTTGTAGGCACTGGAGTTATTGGAAATTCATCACAAGTTGCAGGATTTATCGCCATGAATTACACTTCTGAGGGGACACGTGCACACGTCTGCATTTGTAGAACATCCAATAGGAACTGCCTCTCTCCAAAATGACCTGTGATTGGCCAAAGTCTCCTGTCACGGGCCAAATTTTCTAGGTCTCTTTCAAAGTCTTTTCAAAACAGAGCCAAGGGGAGGTGCAGAAGTCTAGTTTTCTCCCAGACTGCTTTAAATACATTATGCTCACATGTACACTACTCGGGGTCCATCTCACATTAAAACAGTAACAAAAGATGTAGTTTGATGATGTTATGTGGCATTGGATCATGGGTTTTTTATCTTTACTGCAAAAGAACCACCTGAAGACTGAAAATCTAACTGACATGACTCAGGCAGAAATCATTTTCATGGAGGAGGTAATATTAATGTTTTATTCACGTTAGAGTTGGGCTACATTAAAATTTTCTAAATAACTAACAGTCCATCCATTGGCGATTGGCAATATCTTCTTCCCCCCTCCTACCTCCTCCCGTCCTCTCGGGCCTCAGCTTGGAGACTTGGAGCACGAGTGGCGAATCCACTACGCATGCTGCGTACGTTAATTATGTCCAATAAACAAAATAAACTCACAAAGTGTCTAGAAAGTACTGTTCTCACACTTATTTTCTATTTTAAATGGAAAAATACAACCGTTCACCTTCTGAATTCAAGTTTCTCTCTTTTACCAAACTAAGCCGACCTTAATTGGGTGTGTACTGCGCCGCTGGATGAGAGCGCAGTGCAGAGCGGAGGCTGTCACTCTGCAGACTATTACATTAGCAAAATAAAATGACAAATATTGCCCGAAAAATCGGCCAAAAAAAGCAATTGGCGATGGATTCAGCCCATTGTCACCAACTTTCATTCTCACTCTCTGATGTGTCCAATATATCCAGTGTTTTTCTGGAAGTTATAGACACTAACTGCTATCTAGCAATAGCTAGCAGGAAGCGCACCATTACCTTGAATAAATTACATATTTCTCTAAATTTGAAGATGTTTGGGATAACTTGTACACAACTCAACAAAATATATAACATACCGTATGTCTAACATTTTTATACATTTTAATGTGGAAATGTTACATATTATACTTTGAAAAGTTATAATGGAACTTTTAGCCAATAACGCTAAAAATAAACTACCTACAACAGCTTCAAAATAATGAAATTCTGGAAATCTCCGACCTTACCTGCCTACCAGTGTAAAGTATCCAGCTGAGCGGTTTACACACTTCTTGGTCATCAAAGTCCTCCATTTCTCACTTAGTGTTTTCTTAATAAATTGAAGATTCACTGTCAGTATCACAGGAAATCATAGGTGTAGGACCAGACTAAGACCGTGTTCAGATAGACATTTCAACTGGGTCAGAAACTCAGTGAGAGCACTTTGTTGGCACAGCAGAGTCCAGATGCTGAGAGCTTCAGCAAAACAAAACCAAGGGTAATTCGGCAAAAATGTGGCTTGACTTTTGCCACAATGAAATGCAACATCTTGCAGCAATATGTGCCAGGACAAGTTCCTGGTAGTCAATGTCATAGTTCCACTGACACCTGGCAGAGGATAAAATAATTGTCACTCTGACAAATTTACAGATGTCTAACATCCTTCCATATGGTATTGTGTGTGTGTGTGTTTTGGCATCTAAACCCAATGATTTATTACTTAAACTCAACTTTGTTGATTTTATTGAATCTTATCACTGGTACTTGTAGCAACACATAGCCACACAAATGATTTGTTTGGACAAGGTAAACCAAAAACCATAACAAATAGCTTTTTACAATTATCTTTGCCGACTGCTATTAAGTAAATTTTTCCTCTTTCGAGATGGAAACAACATGGACGAAAGAAAAAGAAGGAAAGAAAAAGGACAAAAACAGTGGAAAAAAACTAGGATGACTCCTGTGAAGACGCATTAAACTCTTAAGAAAATGCACCTTGGTCTGTTGACCCACAAGCTGGCCCCTGCATCTACGATCCCTGAGATACTTTTGGTGAACCGACAGCTTGGAATCGAGCCATGGAGAGCATGAAATAGGCTTTTATCATAATCACGGCCTCCAGTCTTTTGTGGTAGCCACTGCAGAAAATCCCCACCCAGCATCCTGTGCGGTACTGGATCCTCCACACAAGTTCTTTTGAGGGTCGGGTAACAGTGCCGCAGAAGTTCAGCAATCATGTAACAATCATGTGGAACGATGAAGGCTTGCATTCATATGCAGAAGCACAAACCAAGCTGCCAGGCTCCTATCGGCGCACCGCGGAGTCGAGAGTGGCCGCGCAGAGTTCACACTGAGATCTTAGGCAGGCTGAAACAGACTGTAAGAGGAACAGGTTCTGTTTCATCTGGATTCATCTCAGCTGGTAGATTACTGACAGGTGTTTACACAAGGCTTCAGCGCGGAAACTCTACATGCCCTCCCCCTTCGTCTGCATGTGTGCGTGCGTGTGTGCTTGGAATATATGTAAGTATGTGTGTGTGGCATGTGTGTGTTCCTGTATTTCTGAATGTGAAATCAGATTAGGGAGGGGGGTGGGAGGTGGGCTGCAAGTGCTCTGCTACGCTCGCTTTACTCCGAGGTATGTGAGAGTGAATGTGTGTGTAAAAGAGAGTGAATGTGTGTGTGTCTCTGTTGGGGGTGGAGTGGCGGGCTGAGGATTGCGGTTCTTGGCTCTCAGGTATTTAACCTGGAGGCGTTTGTGCACAAGTTTCGGTTTCTATATGTGTGTCTGTGTCTGCATGCATGGAGTGTGTGTGCTTGTGTGTGTGTGTGTTTGCGTCTATAAAGTAAAAGCCCACCTGTTGATGGTCCTGATAAGAAGCCTTCGGGGCTCTGTCTCCTGTTACATCCATAACATCCACAGGTTGAACAGAAAATTACCAGAACACGACCACAACATGATCAGAACACTGAACAAACTGTAATTACACGTTCATATCAAGTTGTTGGGTGATTTATGAGCACATATTCTCTTCTGAGGGATTTGTTGCCTAATATGAAAATCTTCTATGAGACTGAAGTGTCTGAAGTGAAACATTTCTGTGTTCCCATGTGGGTTGAAGAGAGTGAATACAGGCTTTGAGTAACCAGTTTGAGGTACAGCAGCAGTGACAGCAAAGATAACAATATCAAAGTGGAGAGTTTGGTCATTTGCCCAGTTCTCCACAGAGAGAGGATCAGCTCACCAGTTGAGACAGACCCTTTTTATAAAATGCATGGAAAAGTTGAGCAATTTGTAGCATAATTAAATGGAAAAACATGCTCATTTTCATGCTTTATCAACCGTTACAAAATGGAAACACAAAATTCAACCGTAAACACAAATTAACAAGAGAAGAGGGCAAAGAGGACAGCACAATACGATGTGATGTCATGTTGTTTATTATATCTATTCTTGTGTGGCTTTTTTTATGCAGAAAACAAGAAAATGAATTAATGAAGTCTAGTTGAATGCAAAAGGGTCAGTTCACCCAAATCACAATATATTTTCCAGTTATGCAGATGGCTTTGATTTTGTTTTTGAGAAAGCCATTGTTTAAGCTGCCAGTATGCGTCTTCAGAACTGATTGTCAGACGGTCGAATAGCTTCAGTAATTTCAGTCATTCATTTGACCCACTTCAGGTTATAACTGACCAGTTGGACAGAGGTAAGAAAAAAGCCAGTGTTTGAACTTTTCTCTCGAGCTGTTTTTCTCTGTTTTCATACTTTACACAACTATTCCTGTCACTTGAACACCTGAGTACAACACTATGAATGTCTTCAAGGACAGACATGCTGTTAAGAAAAACTATGGACACTTTTAACATAGTTGGACAATATGTCATATGAAGTGGCTCCATTCAAGCATAGCCTGAGCTTAAAACAAGTGCTATAAAGGACCACTGTGCTTCATGAAGAATATTATCGTATTCTTATAATAACTTTCTCTTTTGTTTTTCAATCAATGGTCTCGTACAAGTGAACCACATCAGAGTCGGCACACAGTCATAACTTCAGTTAACTGTGTAAATAACCTGTGAAAACATGATGAATGCCACCTGTGTGTATTCACTGTAAAAAATAAAAAATAAAAAAAAAAGTTGAGAAAACTCAGTATTGTACTGAGTATATACTCAAACTCAAACTCAAAATTTCAAGGCAACAGCCTCCAATAGATCTTTTTAGTTTTGAGCCCAACTCAGAAGTTTTGAAAGGTTTTACAACTACTGACCTTTCATTGAGATAATTTACTTTTTTCTTTAGATAAACTTAAAGCTTTTGAGTTTTAGAAATGCAAAACACCAAATTTTAACAAATCTTGAGTAAATTCATTGAAGTAAAAGTAAATATTACAATTTTAATATTTTCAATTAAGACTTAAATTTTTCAGGCACTAAAAGAAGACAAATTAGGTTCGCAGCTCACTGTGATATGACTTTTTTTGTTTGTTTGTTTCTAAATCTCAAAGATTCAAGTTTATTGAAAGAAGAAAAGTAAATTATCTAAAATAAAGATTTATTTTTAAAGTCTCAAAACTTAAGGGTTTGAGTTGGGCTCAAAACTCAAAAATCTATTGCAGTGCATTGCCTTGAAATTTTAAGTCGTCTCAACTATTTTTTTTTTTTTTTTACAGTGTAGTAAATAAGAATAATAAACGCTCCACTAATACCATATAAGGCTATGCATCCTGCCCCATATGTCAGGAGGTGTTCATACATGAAAATGGCAACAAAGAGTAAAAAGAAATTTACAAGTTCAGAGACTGAAGTCCTGCTCTAGGAGATCCATAAAAGAAAGTCTATAATTTTCACAGCATCATCAGTGGAATAGCCAGATTAATGATGACATAGTTTGGCTATATGAATAAATTTAGATTTATATTACAATTGCAGAGTTAAACGGGATAATGTCAGGATAATTATGAAGTGCCCATTAACGAAAGTGAGGTTTAGATAAACAGCAACATAATCCCACATGACTCCTACAACAGGTCCAGACCACTCCTAAACTATGTCCATACCTAAAAGAAAATTCAAAATATGAGAAAATCTGTGTGTACAGCAAGTTCTCTGAAATGAGATCAAACGTTACAATTAAGCATTTGAAAGTGATGGAATAAGCTATATTGTTCATGCAATATGAAGAAACATTTGTCAAATATCACATTATTGTTGTTGAGGGTGTTCGTTTTTTGCAGGAAGTCCAGGAGATGCTTTAGTTATAGTTAAAGAATTTATTTAACATTGGCAGAATAGAAATGCACGTACATGGATCTTTCCTTGGTCAGTAACCACAGACCACAAGCAGCTAGCTGCAAGTAGTTAGCTGTAGCCACTTCCCAAAGAAAGAGAGCGTCTGACTTATCATTACACAGTGTTATAAATGGAAATGTGCTTCTATCTGATTGGTCTAAACTGATGGGGAGAAACTGTTGTTTAGACTTAGCTCTCCCTTCGTTGGTGCACGGGCTGGTCCCAGCAACTCGGCACACGTCCCATCCAATCCAGGACGACAGCGCCCTGAAATGTAAAACAGCTAAGTGCTTTTTAATGTTTTTACCTAAAATGGTGTTTCGATAAGTTATTGGGTACGTGTCGTCTTTAAAGTTGATGAATATTCTAATGTGATAAATGACATGACCTATTGCTAAATATTTGTTTCTCTTTAGAAAAAGAGGAAGTTGCTCTAGGTGTCTTCCTGTCTGCTTTGCGCCAGATAGTCTTTATCTTTGAATTGCATAAGTCATCTGCCAATGGTCATGAACTTGTGTGGGGTGAATAGTTCAGCGCTGTGTTGTAACTATAAGTTGTAAGCTAACGTGCATGTATAAAACAAGGTATTAAAATTTTGAATCCTGACATTGTACTGTAGCTAAAGGCTCGTTAATCCTAAACGTTACATATGCATATGGACGGAGCCTTCTGTCCGAATTCTGTGGTCACTTCATCCATATTTCTGCATGTTTTCTGAAAGCTTACAGATAGACAAAATGGAGCAATACTGTACCTCCAGTAGTTGAGAGGGCAGCGTAGCACTGTAGCCAATAGTTCAAGCAAGACATGACCGCATGACGTGACAAAGAGGTTGGAAATGATGTTTGTTGTCAATTAGTTAGTGAAACAAATTCTCCGTCCACATGTCGCAACGTGTTTAATGGCCACAGAAATCACAACACTGCCTCCACTTTTGCCTCTTTCTCGAAAGGTACATTATTACAAACTCTTCCAGCGTCACCACGTTTGTTGGTGTAAGAAACTTTTGGCTTTTCTTTTTCTTCTTTGGAGTAACTTTTGACTCTGAGCTGCAGCCCCTCGTGGATGTCTTGATTAACATTCATGCCAATTTGAGGGACACATGGAAGCATGTGGGCACTAACTGTTACATCGTTTGAAACAGACCTATCTATTGTTGTACGTAAAGGCGGAATAAATGAGCCTTAACATGTACATACTTTGTGTACAATTTAACAGTCTTATATTCAAATTAACAAAAGCACACTGAAGCAAGTGGGTAATGTCACTGCTGAACTGGCACATAATGACAGTGAATGATGGTCCACAGGATATGTGTATCACTTCACATGCAACTTCTTTAAATATTGTACAGGACCATTAAACAGAAGCCATCTCAGCATCCACGAAACATTTGTTTAAATCAAATTTAATCTAATATACTTATTCATCATTTAAACTTGTACATTGTGCTTTCTAACATATACGAGGAATCTCTCCACAACCTCTGCACTGACCTTTGTGTGGGTGTCACCTGATCCCCCCAGGTGAGTGTGTGTTAACTGGCTCTTTTGTCAAAACTTTAACAGGACACGTCAATCAATAGAGAGGAAATTACCACTTGGAGAATGAGAGGAATCTGTGTTCTCTTACTACGAAAAGAGACAGACGGAGACAGAGGGCGAGGCAGACAGACAGACAAAGATAGACGTGACCTCTCATTCATATTTTCAGCTCTGTCATTTTGATCAGTTGACATTTTTATTTTCAGATGTTGAATCTGTGTCTGAGAGAAAGCCGAAATTGTGACATTCTGCGAGCGTTTCCCAGACATCAAGCGTGTATTTCTGGATAAGGTTACAGGAAATTTCCCCTCACATAGAAAGTGAGGTTATGACACACAAGAGAGATCAGTGCCAGTCCAATACCGTAATTTGAACACACCCCTTCTGCAGCCAAGCACAAATAAAGCCTGTTACATTTTTCCAGCTGGCAAAAATGAAAATGACGGATGAATTATGTGTGATAAATGTGGTGGAAGTTGGATAATCATTAATGTATTTATTTAATTATGTTGATGAAAGGAAACAGGAAAAGAGATTGTCTGTCAGACAAAATGCTTGAAACTCATCCCAAAATAATATTAAGTTTTCATCAATCTGATTTTATGTGTTCTGCTCCATAGCTTTAGGCAGGAACACGAAGCTATTTGCCTTAGCCAGATCAGTCGATTGTCAGCTGATATTAATGTAAAACTAAAAACTTTAAATCGGAATTAAAAAGAAAAACATATTTTCTATAACCCTATATCCTCGAAATTAAGTTGATATATTAATTTGTAACAGCATAAAGTATTGCTTTTTTCCCTCACCATAGCCACTTGTACAACACACTATCCGCTCATAGCAACTAAAGCATGATTAACATTTGTGTATGATTGTGTTTCGGCAGTGAAACCACTTGGTTACGGTTAAGGGAAAGATTGTGGTCATGGTTTATTATTGAAAAAGTCAACACTGAATTGAAGCATGAAACAGGACATGTTTCCTTTATTAACATTTAACAAAAATTCCCTAACTTCTTTTGTTGACTAAAGCTAACCACAGACAGGATTCAACTGTTGACCCTGAAATGATGAAAAGGTCCAGGATCCCATAATAATACTGGAATAGTCATGAGGTTTGAATAATGAAGTACTATCTAAGCAGAGGTCAGTTCAACAATACTGAGTATCAAAGACTTGATGTGCAATAACATACTGTCAACATTTTTACATATTTATCTCAAGAATATTCTTTAAAAACAAGTACAGCACCACTGAGACTGTTTACACTTGGTATTAACATGCGACCTGGGTGATTCAATCACAAGTGGACAGCTCTAAGCACAGGTGTGAATGCACCCAAGAGGCATGAGGAAGCATTGAGAGCCGATCATTCAGACCACAATAGGAGGTGACTACATTCTTTCAGCTGTGTGTATACAATGACTGAGAGTATCGTTCAAAATGACATGTATGATAGCCAAAACTCTAACATACACAAAAATGCATTATTAATGAGGTAATCAAACTGTTTTATTTGAAACAAGCACAAATTAGGAAAAGCTTTGACAAAGTACACATGAGCATCCACATTTTTGATGCATTCTCACACACACAACCTCACATGCACTTTACCTCTATGGAAATTTTCAGCCTTACAGACAGAAAGTTGCGGTTTCTATATGCTTTCTACAAAGTTTGGTCATGTTATGTGAATCTGTACAGAAGTTATATACTTTTTTAAAATTATTGGCCACAACCCCTTTATACTAACTACTTTATACCCCTTTATACTATACTACTCTGACTAACAGTCAGAGCTGGATTATAATCCCAAATGGACGCGTATATGAACAATTGCAGACACTACGGACGCCTGTTAGTTCTGATTATAATACTTTCTGGAGTCCCATGGCGGACGCATTCACACATGCACAGTAGCATATCTCCATCTGTAGTGGGCACATGGGCAAGTCCACAGACAGGTCTGCATGATCAGAGCATGCACAGAGCCTACGTGTATGCCTTCTGATGACAAAATGTATGTCAGTAAGTGAAAAGTACCAGCTTTAGTCAGCTGTCCTTGACAAGGCTCATGACAAACCACTACAATGTTGTGCCAATTAATTAGGAAGTTAACTGCCTTTTTGCAATAGGTCACTCCTATTGTCATGCCCCGTTTTAGCCATTTGACATGAACACAAACACACACATTCTCACACACTTAGACTTGTCCTCCATGCCAAATTACAGCCCCCTAGGGTGAAAACTGTGGCCACCAAAGGGTGGAGATATTTTTTTGGACCGACCGTCCAACCAACAGTGTGAGTCACTGAGCTGCTGGTCATAGCTAAAAAGTAATTTTTACAGCTTGATTCCACTTGGTGCAGCTGTGTCGTGTTCCAGCTGTGCTGTGGCCCCCAGAACTGGTCACAGTCATTCTACACAATGCTTGTGATTCCACCAGCAGCACCTCAGCACATCTCAGAAGCAGCTCTCCACTCTTAGAACCTGGAGAATACACGCAGAGTCTATTTTTGACATGCTGCATCAAGCTGCAAAGAGCAGATCAAACAGGAAGTCAGACACACACAGAGAATACAGTTCATTTTCAAAATAAAAGACCCTATGCAGACTTGTGATTGTAAAAACAGACAAAAAAGATTTATTCAACTAGATGAACTACTTATCCATCCTAGAAGCACAAAAAGTAAGGAAAGTAAGAAATGACCAAATCAACAAAATCAGAGCAGGTCAAGAAAATCAGGTGTGCAAAACGCTCTGCTTCTGAAACACTGGTGTGACATGAAACTGATGAATGGATCAAAACCGTGTCGCAAAATGTATCATATTCACTGGAATAAAGCTGTTACATAAGGTCCACTTACTAGTTTTCAGGAGCTTTCAACCATATTTCACCATCTTCGTCAGCAGAAAAAAATTTCATCATATGAAACTTAGAGCTGCCATGAAAGGAGTAAAGTGGATTCAACAGTTTTGTACTGGGGTCGTACAGTGATGCCTGGTCAATGACTTTGACCCCTTTCAAGTTGAGGCTGTGACCAGTTTTGATCTTATGTTTATAGACAGCTGATGTCTTTCTTGCCAAGAGAGTCCTGTCTATTAAATTATTTTGTCAAACTATTATTTCCAAGGTCAAGAATAAACTTTTTATGTTCCTTTTTCTAACATGGTTTGGTTTTTTTTTATAATGGCGTGTGTGTGTGTGTGTGTGTATGTGTGTGTGTGAGTGTAAGTGCTCTCTACCATCCCTCCTCTTCCCAGTCTCATATGTTTGTGTGGTGAGAACCTCAGCTGGATTTGCGTGTCTAAGTTTTCAGCACAGATTTCAGACAGATAATAAATGTGTCAGTAGGACGAGGTAGAAACATACTAACTTTCATAACGTCTGCAGTCACACACACTTTCACTCTCAAACACTCTTACACACACACACAGAGCAGTGCCCGTGCCATAAAATCTGAGTCAGCCTGAGAGACACAGGTTTTATAACTGGTGTCTAGTCCACCCTTTCTCTACAGACATCATAAACACGACTGCAACCAGAACTGCTTTGTGTTTGGCTGTTGTATCTTTGTGAGGACCAATTAGAGATTTACACCTCGAGGGTGAGGACATTTTCGCACACTGATGACATCTTTCTGGTTCTCACTTCTTCAGACGGCAGCTTTGTGCCAGGTTTGGGGTTAAAGCTGCACTAATCAATGTTTCAGTATTAAAAATGGAGCAAATGGCCATGTGGTGATGAAGCCACATAATTATCACCTCTCTCTGCAGTTTTCCTCCGCTCTACTTAGCACGTTATCATCTTTCAGATCATTGTTTTTGTTTTATGGCGTGCAACCTTACTGTTTTCAGATGATATGAATACCTATGAGTATAGTGGAACATTCTGCAGCTAAAGAGCCAAATATTTCCATCAGGAGTTGGTGGAAACCAAAGCAGAGCAAAAAAGGAGGGTGGGTTTTGGACTTATTTATTCACCAGGTGGACAGAAACAACAACTCTAGATGAATGATAAGGTTGGTCTGCGTCACCGGGGAGTTCACGAAACAACTTTATAAGGCGATAATGTGTCAGTTTTCTGTTTACAGCTTGTTCTGCTGCCCCTAAGTTTGTTTTCTTTTGCAGGATTGTTTAGGCTAGGGTTAAATCTAGGAAATGCATTATGTGAATAGTCATTCTCACAAGCATAGGAATACAAGTGTGCGTGTGTGTATCTGTGAGTGAGAGTGTGTCTGTGTAAGGGGTCAGGAATTGTCCTCCCTGTGGGCTGATCTGCCCACTTAGATCAAAGCGAACTTCCAGGACAAACTCTGGAGTGTCCACTGTTCAGGACGCCGCCTGGAAAATCCCACTCACTGGAACACAGTCACCATGGGAACCATCAGCCATTGTGTGTGTGTGTGTGTGTGTGTGTGTGTGTGTGTGTGTGTGTGTGTGCTTGTTCAAAGTGTATGACTGTTACAGAAGAGCTTTCTAAGTGTGACCCACATAAAAAGGTCTCAATGAGCCTCAGGACTCCCAACTTACTTGCCTTACAAGCACACGCAAACACAGACACAGACACACACACACACAGACACACAGACACACACACACACACACACACACACACATACACAAACATCCTGCTTGCTGGGCAGTGGTTAACCAGGCAAACCCTGTGGATGAGATGACAGGCCTGCTATGTTGCTGTGGTGACTGTGAACCTGGCCGGAGGTCACCGTTCACAAGGAGGTCAGCATTCAAAAGGTCACTTAGCAGTGCCGCACGATGGGTGGTGACACTACTGGTCCCTGAGCTGAGAGACAGACAGAGAGCTTTAGAGGATGAGTAAGGCCAAGCTCTCCTTCGTTGTGGTCCATGTAAGCATTTAGAAACAACATTTGCAAGAGACAGACTGAAGGCAAGACAAAAGGGAAGAGAGAAGATCGACTTCCACACATACACCCAGAGATATTGCTGAGTTCAGTTACCTCAGCAAAGCAGCAGTTTGGCAGATTTATGTACTGTAGATCTGACTCCTCAGGTGGTGGCAGTACGGCTGTAGAACAACATAAATTATACAACAAGCACACCACAGAAGAAGGACTTGTTATGATTTGGCTCACAAAGAGGGAGGAAGAACACACATGAGGTTTGAACCAAAAGAGAGAATACTTAGTTGAACTATTTACATAGATAAATAAATATTTTGTTGAACCAGTGAAATCCATAATGTAGGTATATGCATGGATGCACACTCAGACTACAGAGATGAGTCAGTTATATGTAAACCCATAATCGGCCCTTATGTACGGTGGCCGGGAGGTGCAAACCAACATTACAAAATGTGAAACACTTTAACAAAGCTTGAGACAAATTTACATTTTGGAAAACATTTTTACATATAATAAAACAAAATTAAATTACCATAACACATTTACAAGTCCCGAAAGAAATTTACATTTCAGAAAACAAATTAACAAGACGCGAAACACTTTTACAAGCGCCCAGACAAATTTACAATACAATCAAACCGGAAAGGGAACGTCCCAAATCCGGGGTTGACCCGAAAGTGATAACGGGAGCGGGCCAATTGGAGTTGTTGATGTTGTCAGTGGACGGAGATGGACAGCGACCGAGTGATGTTTTACCTGTTTTGTGGACAAGTGCATACAGTATTTTAATGAGGGCCACTCGTACACTGTAATCATGGACATGATGTTGTGTTTACACAGTGTACACATTAGCATGAGGTCACTGAAAAGCAAACTGAATGAAGCAGGTGTTGTAGCCCTTCTGGTTTTCAATTTAACTGGTTACCATCGGGGTGTGTGTGTGTTGAGTTCAGCAGCTGTGTGTGCTCCTATCACCAGATTTGTCACACATTCACAAACATATTGATTCGGGATTTTCATGTCGCATTTCATATCTACTGCGGCAAAAATTATTGTATAAGCAAGCACTGCAGAACAGACACCAGTGAAAACACCAGTTTAAGAAAATACTGTATAATATATTTTCAAGATCGCGCTGGGCCGGGCTCGATCTCACCAGAGCAAAAGTAATAATGTCTCCCAATGCAGCACTCTGCACCAGGAGCCACTCAAACTCTCACATTACTTTATATTAAACCTGTATTGATTAATTACGTCAGCATCCAGGTAACATTTTGTTTTAGCTCATCTAAAATAATTGGTTCCCTTTAGTTTATCTTGCAAAATAACCCGAACGTGCCCATTAACGGTGTTTTCTCGAGGTTGCGGCCAAATAGACCACTACATCACAGCCCCGTACAACACTGCATGTGATGACAAAGACGTACTTTAAACAGCGGCGACTTATGAGACAAATGCATACATTTTATTTATTGCATACAGTATTTATTTATTTTACAAATTTACCCTGAACTACAGCAACATTTAAATGACCAGTGTATATGCTTGCTTTTGTTGGATTGATTGGCAGAATATAGCAGGAATGGAGTATAATATTATAATATAACATTGTTTCTCAAACTTTTCACACTGCATAGCAACTCAGAAAATAGGGCGGGGGTCCTCTTCCACAAAGGCCACAATGTTGAAACACTATGTTTCTACAGTAGCCCAGAACAGACAAACCAAACACTTGCTCTGCATTTGGCCTTTTTGCAGCCACCGTAGTTTCTCCTAGATGCTTGGAAGGAGAGGGTGAGGCGAGCAGTATTCATGTGGTTGCAATCTACAACCTCACCGTTACACGAAACTCCCTACACACTGGTCTTTTAAAGGCAGTTAGTCCACTAGTTCAGATGTTTTAATCTGGACCAAAGCAGGAGACCAGCAGACACTGACATTCATCTAACCACGCCACTATCACGCCTAAAATTTTAGCAGTCTTCTTTTTATTGGAAAAGTGTGACGCTGTTTTCATTCTGCTGCTCCACTTAAAACTCAGTTGATGTTTTGGGGTTCCTTGTAATCACTTTGTATCACTTAGTATAAACACATGCAGTCCAAATAATACATGACCAACATAAATGAAGTTGTAAAGTGTTGTCTTACATGAAAAACAACAATATTCCAGACATGTCCTTTCAGACACACCATTATTGCAGCAGTAGTTTGTGGTTCAACAGAGAAAAAAGAGGGAGCTCCACACTTTCTACATCTGTATGGCATTTAGTATGCTGCATTGTGCATTTCCTCCCCAAAGGTGAAATTGCAGACTTGCTTCAGCAGCTACTTCCATGCCAGATGATGGTGTTTGATAGTTGTGTGAGAGTGAAACTAATGAATTAGTGAACAGAGGGTGTGTAGAGTGCATGCAGATCTACAGGGAGCTCCGTCAGCCAAGGGGAACGGACGAGACAGAAAGCCCACCTTGAATTTCAACACACATTCACCCTTGCAAATCAATAACCCCACTGCCAGCAAGCAAGCACTTAAATACGCAAAGGCATGCACATAGACACACACGTATGAGCACCTACACAGCAGCATACACACATAAACAGTGGAAGATTTCAATTGGGAATCTTCAATGTAAACACTTTAGGTTGCAGACATGATTTTAGACTATATATCAACGCAGAATGTCAGCACTCTGAGAAAGTTTGAATTACTTTTTTTCACCTTCCACTTTTTTAGTCTCAGAATCACTCTGCCTTTCTATTTTAAGTCCAAAGTATGCAGATAATATTCAGATGAGTTCCAGATGGACATTAGTAGAACCATGTGTTTGAATCAGCCCTACGAGCTCTATCGATTCCACCATCAGAACATATTGAGGTTTTCCAGTTATCGCTTCCCCTTTAGGACAAAGAAGCCCTCCATCTCTGAGCCTCTGGAGGGCATTTGATCTCTGTGTTGTGAGGAAGAGAAGGGATGAGATGAAATGGGATGATGAGCGATAGGAAAGAATGGAAATAATCTTCTGCGTACGTGATAGCTTTACATCCTATTCTTCTGTCTGAAATGTTTTTTTCTTGGCTTCAATTATGCACAAAAGAAATGACAGGCAAAAGACAGAAACGTCTAATTGGCAAAGAAAGACTATGAGCAACAACACAAAATGCCATGTAAATTACGTTGGGCCTGCATTAGCTGATTTTTTATGCTCACCAGGCAGCAGGCGAGCAATATACATACTGACATATCATCACCTTTAAAGCTGATACGGTGAATTTGTAAGCAGACAGTTGCCTATTCACACATCCAGGAGATTGGGAGCAACATGTTGAGTAATTTTTCTGACTACCTTTTAGCTTTGTTTTTTATCTTCACCAACTCCTGAGGGAAACATCAAGCTCTTAAGCTGCTAAATGCTTCTCTATGTTCACCAAGCAGCTAGCTGTAAACTTTGTCTGCCTTATAGAGGTGTTTACAGGTCCAGAAAATTGATGCCCCAACCCAAAAAGACCCATAAATTAACTTGACCTAGACCCAAACCAGACTTGTTAACTAATTTTGTGTCTTGCCTAAGCCAACATTAGTAGCCATAGGCACCATCTACGGGGCAACTGGTTTATATACCCCCCCAAAGTTGAAGTCGGGGGTGCAGCGACCCCCCCCAATCTTGAGGCAAAGCAGGAAAAGATGCAGTTGTAAGACAGCCATAGACTAATAAATTTAATTGGCATTTGACAGGAAAGGAAAATAAAGTCATAGCATGTTCTATATTATTCTTAAGATTTAATTTTCATGCTGGGTAGTGAGTGTTTTGTTGCTCAGCAGCAGCCCCTGAACGCAAACAGACTGTGGAATCTATCTCAGCTCAATACCATGACTCTGAAAACACCAAATAACTTGTTTTAATGAATTTCATAAGTTTAAAATATGAAGAAATGTAAAATCTCACTTCCATGTGGCTGTTCAGTCAATAGTAACAGATCACAGTCTAAACTTGGCATTTAATCCCCACATGCATCTGCAGCGGTCAAGCTGCACACAACCTGCACAGTTCATATTATGTTTATGATAATGTTCATTAATGTTGAAATGATTTTCTTCTGCCTCAGTAATAATTATTATTACCACCAGATAATACACTAAAGTGATCAGTTTTGGAACTCACATACATCAGGATAGAACGTCTGTTCCCAGCATAAAGAAATCGTCATTTTGGGGAAAATGTTAATCCCTACTCCTCACCACACCACACCTTAACATTATGTAGGTTGACATTTTTTGCCCACCCAGTGTTCAACTCAAGCCCCCGCCCATGTTAGTAGCCTTCTCCCTGTGCTTACTGGCACACTTATAATCCAACATCCTTGGCAAGATAGTTGTAAAACACATCCAGGTTTTCTGTTATATTGAAATATCATGGCTAATCCACTCGTTATTTTAGCAAGTCCACTTGCTGTCATAGTGACGGATGAAAAACGCAGCTAGTTTAGAATCAGCTTTGCATTTTTCTCGTATCTAGCATATGATAAGTTTGACCGTTGAACTGAAATAACAATCATTTGTTGCCACCGCTGCTAGTGTTAGGATTGCTAATTTGCGATCATCTGTGCTGTCCAAGACCAGTCTGACCTCTGCTCTCTGACCCTTCACCTCCTGAGCAGGATCACTCACTTGGCAGGTCATTTGGCACCACCTTGTGGCCACAGATGCACTTTGCAGTTTGCTTGCAGTCGCTGCATCTTGTCAGTTACAATTCGGGTTGGGTCATGAATCCAAGGGTTTAGGTGGACCCGTGAAGACTTCTACTGCCTGTTAATGATGGGCAGAAAGCAAGCAGTGAAGTTTTAAGAGCTCTTTACATAAAACAGCCACATGCTGCGGCCAAAAATGATGCTGATGAGACCAGTGACAGTGAACCAAAACAGAAAAGTTGAGGGCTGGAAAGCCAAAAAACATTATTTGCAAGACACTAAACTGAGAAAAACTGCAGAGCTGGGACATCACTATGGGTAAACCCATTCAAATACGAGTGATCATGTAGTTCATATTCATGTAGTGCATATAAAACATATCAATTACAGCTACTTTAAGAAAGAAATTAGAGTAAATTTACAGAGAGGTGATGAAGATAGAAATAAATGGCTAAAATTCTGTCCCTGTGTAATGTATTCAGTAGGTGACATTCAGGGGATCAAATGCAGCTTAGGACCAAAATGACCGCAGAATACCACATCACCTCTCAGAGGGAATCAACCAATCACAGCCCTCGATGCCTCTGACTCACTGTCTGTCAGTCTGTCCATCCATCCATCTGACTGACAGGCCCCAGACACTCCTGTCTCTCTCTCTGCCTCGCTCTGTCTGTCTCTCCATTGTCAGTCTGATGCTGTATTCACATCATGGCTGCAAGAACAGACAGAGAAGGAGATGGGAAAGTCACTCTGATCAGTAAAGCCTGCACACACACTAATTCATGGGCATGCACATGGGCAAACACGCCCTCACATACAAACACACACAACCAAATATCCCCTCTACTTTACACATCTGACATTTGTAGGTTATGCAGAGGAGAGTGGTGTAAAGAGAAGGCTTTGACCAACAGACTAACATATTCACACTGAATGTGTTCAATACTGCATTCATAGTTTTGTTGTCTGCATTTAAATGCATGCACGCTTCCTCACATCCATACATACATCAGCCTCATCCCTGCATAACTTTTGAAAGAAATGTCTCACCAACTAAAAGGTTTCCACAACTCGATTTTTGTAATAAGACTATCACTTTCAATTCTGTTCCAAATCTTTTAAACAGTTTACACTGAAATGAGAATTCATTATCTACTAACTGTCATTCTACGTACTCACTCTGATGTTGGTGCAACCTCCTCCTCTGCTCACATTAATATTACAAATTGGAGTAACTCTGGCCAGTTGGACACACATTGCAATCATTTGGCTTTAAGACTCTTGGATTATGCTGCACAAGTTATTTAGAGAAACTTAATGGTTGTTTTATGCCTTTTTTGGTACTCTAAGCAACCAGAACTGTCTACCTACATCAGTTGTTTTGCAAGAGGGAATGATGCTAGTTGCATGTTCAGTCTGTTAACTTTTAATTAACCTTCAAACTTATTAATTATGGTTTGTCAGCTGACATCAAGAACAGGCAAAAATGAACTTTCAACATCAACTTTAAGCCACCATGGAATATACAGAAAGTTTATTGTGCGATTGGAACTTTATCAAATCCATGACAACGGGCAAAATCCATCTGCTGAGAAAGATTGTGTGATATAAATAATAAAAAAAACCAAAACATTCACATCAGCCCCCAAGCTGAAAATTCAGAGGCACAAAGCACAAAGGCTTTTGGCCTCAGCATCAGCATGAAGACGACAGAGGTGATATACCAGCCTCCACCTGGGGAATCTGAAACACATCACCAGCGACCACACCATGCTCAATGCAGTGGGGTACTTCACATTCCTGGTAAGGCTGGGTATCATTTAAAAAACTGCGATACCAATACCAGTGTCCTTAAAATGATACCAATACTAACAGAGTACTTCATTCAATTCCTTTACCTTTTAAACTGCCTACTTTATCAAGTATGCCATGCTCGACACCACAGACTCTATGTAGCTGCAAGTTGTAGCTGCAGTAGTTGCAGTAGCTGCAGAAAGTGCTTCAAGGACCAGTTCAAACAGCCGCTATGACTATCCATCATCACTCATGGCATCAAGAAACAAAACAAGCAGCTACTGAGGAAAAAGGAAGCAATGGAAGGAGTGTGTTGTCCCTCAGTCATCACCAGCCCTGGGCATCCTCTGTCCCAAGTGTGGAAAGATTTGCACCACAAGGTTTGGGGTCCACAGCCACCTTCAAGAGTGTAAAAGATAGACGGACCATCTTCCCCTGATCCTTGCAAGCAAGGAACAAGCAAGCATACATTGGTTGTAGCTGGTTTCACCTGTTAACGAACCACTCCAAATACATAACATAACAAAAGTTAGCTCATTTAAATTATTTAAACCATATGATTTTAAGGCTATGAGTATGGATAAATACTCATAATACAGATACAAATACAGTTCAGTATTTCAAGTCATTTGGTCAGTGAGGATTATTCCCACCAGACATGATGACATGATGTCTTTTAATGTTGTACTTTAATACATGATGTCAAATACAAGAGATCTTGGGGGTTCCAAGACCCCTTGACTGGACACATGAGACCCCCTGAAAGCCCCAACAACAAATATTTAGGGGGGTCTCTGGAAAAAAGGTTAAAAAATTATTTGTCACTTGCAATTGTCACTAAAATGTCTTTTAACAACGTACTATGCCCAGTATTCATTACTCAAATTCCAAAACATTCATTCACAAATATGAGTACAGAACAAAATATTGGGTAACACTTTATTTGGGGTATTAAGGCATGTGTAAAGACTGTCACTGTCATAACCATGTCATGACACCTGTCATGAACATGAAAGAGTCCTCATGAATGTTTATGACTGTTGTAATTGTCAATCCAAAGTTGACATTGGTTGCAGTGTTTTTGTTACAACAACTTGACATAATAAAGCCAATAATATCTTTATTATGACAACTTGACATTGATCAAGCCATTAATGCCATAAAAGTCAATTATTCATGACTCCATCATGAAAGCATTTGAAAGTGTAATAAAACTTAATGACAGTTTTCTGACAGGTTCACCACTTTACTTGAGGTCAAGGAGAATATTCTTGACAACCTTATAATGGTCTCATGACAGTCAGTGTCAGTACCAATCTCATATGACAGTTTAATGTAACACAAAAACATAAAGCTAAATAATTTCCTTTGTTTAAATATGTCACATTGTCATAACAAAGACATTACTTGCTTAATTAATGTCAGGTTGTCATAACAAAGACATCTCAGACAATGTTAACGGTGCATTAAGAATTATGACTGAATGACACTTGATTTATCAAGAATCCTTCATGTTCATAACAGGTGTCATGACACGGTTATGAAAGTGTAATGACAGTTTAGGCACACCCCTTCAAATAAAGTGTTACTAAATATTGTTGTGGTGTTTCCTCTTAATGTTGCTAATGAATACCTGGTGGTTTCTGGTAGGGCCTTCTTCCGTGGGTGCTGCTGCTGCTGACGGTCTGCAATCCAAATGTTAACCTGTACAACCTGAAAAGCTGTTTTTTTCCCTGCTTCTTTATTTTATTTTATTTTTTTTCCCTTTATTTCACCAGACACGTCAGTAAGATGAAATTCTTATTTAAAATGGCATTATGCTTACACTTGCTTAAAAAAACGCACTGAAAAATTGTATACTGCATATTGTAAGAAGCATGACACTGGAGCACTGGGGAGGGGGGCTGGCCGATTGCCACCGGGTATTTCACACTCTGCTTTTATAGTATAAAGAAAACTGTGCCTGTGATACTGTATATGAACGTAAGACTAAACTTTTTGTTGGTTCTCTGTCTCTTTTTAGGATCCCAGCCGGTCCAGGAGTTACGAGGTGATGACAGGATGGACTGACGAATAGTAAATCCTGTCAGCACACACATGTGCGCACACACACATACACATTCACAGATAGATACTCACACACGCAGTGGAGTCAAAAGGGTACGGCTGCCTCCTACTGTGTTGCCAAGCCCTACAGGATGTCTCACCAACTGTGGGACGAACACATGCAGCAGTTGTCACACACACATGCTGTTCATACATACGTTCATGCAACACACACAGATATTCAACATGCTTGAACAGAGTGTCAGAGTAATCTCCACAGAGGTCCACTCCCTTTCCCTCACTTCCTCTGGTTGAACTTATAAAAATTCTCACTGTTAAATTCACACAAAGACATCCCATCCTCATTTCCTGCAGTCCTTCCTGCACCCTTAGAAATAAGGGTTCCAAAAGGGTTCTTCCTGAAGGGCTGAGGTACTATCCAGAAGCCATTAGCTTCTGGATGAACCTTTCATTCAAAAAAGGTTTTGAATAAAGGGTTCATCAAGGGTTCTTTGACGTTTTTCGTCAAGGTCACTTTTTATTCAAAGAACCAGTTCGTCAGTTATTCTTTTTATTATAATAACAAAGGGTTTTCTGTAGAACTCTGCAGGTGGGTCATAGATAAAACCATAGGAATATAAAAGAGTTCTCAGTAGAACCCGCTGGGTGGTTTCTAGATAAAACCCTTGGAATATAAAAGGGCCCTTGGTAGAAATGTTCTACCAGGAATCAAAGAGGGTTCTCCTATGGTGCCAACACAAAAATCCCTTTATGGTTTTTTGTATCATAATATAAAAGGGTTTTTGGTAGAACTCCCAGGCTGAGTTCTTTTTAGCACCTGAGGATACTGGAAAGGTTACTGATAGAACGACCAGAAAGAGTCAGCCAGTCCAACCTCTGTGAATTCTGCACGCAATTTTGTCCAATCACCACAACTTTTCAGCAAATCTGGACAATTATCGTAGCTTCCTGCAAGTTCCACCAATCATAGCAGGCCCCCAGGCAAAAAGTCATAAATGTACGTCCTAATGATCTGACTCTGATCTGAATGTTTGATTATTTACTTTTTTGCTGTTTTTTTT
>JAJHUR010085999.1:41097-61964 GCA_027495735.1 Lutjanus campechanus | reverse complement strand
TTTTTTCAAAACGATCTGTATGTTCAAACAACCTCTCTGCTTGCTTGTTTGTTTGTCAGCTGCCTAAAAGACAAGGTGGAAGAAGGCTTTTCAGTGTGGACAGCAAACCTACCATTTAAATAAACAAAAACTTATTTCTCTCATATCCTGCTTTCCCTTTTCATGTGCTTCCACTCCTTTTACCTGTCTCTTCTTCTCTCTACCTCATTTCATCTCCTCATGTTGTACTAACATTGTTGCTCCTCTGTTTGGTTTCTTTGCCTTATTTTTGGAATATATGTATTATATATGGAATAGGGCTGCATGATATTGTAAAAAAAAAAATTAAGATATATATTAAGAATATAAAGATATTGCAGTTTGATTCATGATTGGTGGGAATTATAATATTTGGAGAGATTTGCAGGCCGAGGGCATCTCTGCATCACTACAGTGCATCATTATAACGCTGTTTTGTCTGGACAAAAGAGGAAAAGGACCATAAAGATTGTTACCAGCTCTAACTTCAAAAGCCAACATTTGTGATGGCATGCTGGTGTGTTAATGCCCATGACATAGCTGACTGTGAATGCACCATTGATGCTGAAAGGTTTGGAGTAGCATATGCTGCCATCCAGATGACGTCCTTTTCAGAGACGCCACTGCTTATTTCAGCAAAACAATGTTAAGACGCAGTCGGCGCATGTTACAACAGAGTTTCCTTGTAGTAAAAGAGTTGAGGTACTAGACTGGCCTGCCTGCAGTCCAGACCTGTCTGCCAGTTAAAATGTTTGATGCATTATGAAATACAACAACAGAGACTCCAGACTGTTGAGCACCTCAAGTCATATATCAAGCAAGAATGGGAAACAATTTCACTTTCAAAACAATTAATGTCCTCAGGTCCCAAATGCTTACTGAGTGTTGTTAAAAGAAATGGTGATGTACCACAGTGGTAAACATGCCCCTGTCCCAACTTTTTTGTAACATGTTGCAGGAATCAAATTCAGAATGAGTGCATATTTGCAAAAAAAGAAGTTAATCAGTTTTGTCTTTGTACTGTATTCAATTGAATATAGGTTGAAAAGTTTTTAAATAGGACCACTTTTGTAGCTCAGTTGGTAGAGTGTGCGCCCCATGTATAGAAGCTATCAGTCCTCTGCCTCGGCTGCTAGTTCGACTCCCACCTGCAGCGCACTTGCTGTCTGTCATCCCCTCTCTTTATCCCATTTCCTGTCTTATATTCAGCTGTCACTCTCAAATAAAAGGCAAAATTGCTCAAAAAATCTTTAAAAGAAAAAAATGAAAAAGAAAAGTTTTTAAATATTGCATTCTGTTTTTGTTTTTTTGTTTGTTTGTTTGTTTGTTTGTTTCACACAATGTTCCAATTTTTGTGGAACTGTGGAATTTTAAACTCTTAATGATTGTTTAATTTCAAGTCTGAATATGCCTTAGCAATAAAAAAAAAAAAAGCTGTTCTTTAATGTTTCCAACCTATATTTGTACTTCTCTTTTTTGCAGTATCGGTTCAAACCACATTTATGCACTGGCACTGTTTATAAAGTATCGTTTTATCACCAGTATCAGAATAAAACCCATATTTACACCACCTTACTTCTTAGACAACACGAAGACACAATTTTATGCAAACTACAGTAATTAGTAAAAGAAATAGTTTTTCTATTCACAAATTCCTCTCAGTCGTGCTTCACTCTCTCTAATCCCCTGCTTTCCAGTTCCCCCTCTTTTGCTCCCCAACACTTCTCTCTCTCTCATTACTTCCCTCTCTGTATCTGTTTCTCGTTCTCACCCTCTGCTTGGCCCTCTCTCTCTCTCTCTCTCTCTGCATCTCCCTTGCTCTCTCCCTCACCCACTGTTCTCACCCTGCCTCCCTGCTCCGCTCCACTCCCAGTCTCACTCTCCTCCGTTTCAGATTAGCCAAGGCGAGGAATCCGGTGCAGCCGGCAGCTGGAATGTCCTGTTTGTCTTGCTCTGTTTGTGTGTGTGTGTATGTGTGTGTGTGTGCGTGTGTGCGTGTGTGTGTGTGTGAAGTTGGTGAGGCTGGTGCTGCTTTTTGATGTGTTCCATTGTCTGAGAGCCAAGCTGCTTCCTGCCCCTGCTTTCCCCAAAAGCCTGAGAGAAACAGAGAGGAGGAAAAAGAGAAGGGAGAGAAACTGCCAGAAAACATTACAGATACAGGTTGAGATGGAGACAGGGATGCAAGAAGGTGGAATAAGAAGGAGGAAATTGGTGAGAGGGCGGATGGGGAGGGGGTAGCTCGGAAGAGAAAGATGAGGCAGGAAGTGATGGAGGGATGGAAAAGGGAGGAGAGAGTTAGAGAGAGAGGAAGAGAGGTGAGAAGGAAGGAGGGAGAGCTTCAATAGGGCTTTTCCTCCAAACACCAATACAATGAAGTAGTGCGTAATTTCCTATGTCCCCCACACCCACACGAACACGCACACACACAGACACACACTTTCTCATAGCTGATTTAGCTTTATTTTCTATATCAGAGCTGCAATGATCAGGTGACTTGTTGTCAGCTATTAAATTAATCACCAACTATTTTGATAATTACTTAATTGTTATGGCTCATTTTTCACAAGACAAAATGTCTAAATTCTAAATTTCAGTTTCTGAAATGTGAATATTTTCTTGTTTCTTTAGTCCTCTGTGACAGATAGCTGAATGTTTTTAGGTTGTCAACAAAACAAAACTTTTGTTACATCTTGAACTTTGGGAAACAGCGATCAGCATTTTTATAATTTTCTGACATTTTATAAATGAAACAACTAATTTAATTGATTAGTTGCTGAGAAAATGATTAACAAATTGCTTGTTGCGGCCATACAATATATTCAGGTGGTTATTAGGGGTGTCACAATTTTCTAAAATCCACAATTCAAAATGACTTGATATAAAGGTCACAATTTGATTTGCTCTTGGTTTACACTTTTGTAGCACTAACAACTGTGTCTTTGTTAGACTGTACGTATTCAAAAAATTATAATAAATTATTCTTTAAATTGATGGTCAAACTGGTATCTAGTGTGATATATTGACCAGTAAACTACGCTGTGTTGTCTCTGAAGTAGGGCTGCAAGGAGCGATTATTTTCATCATTGATTAATCTGTGATTATTTTCTTCATTAATTGATTGGTTGTTCATTATAGAATGTCAGAAAATGGTGGAAAATGTCTATCACTGTTTCCCAGAGCCCAAGATAAGATTTTTTAAAGTCTTGTTTCGTCCACAACCTAAAGATATTCAGTTTACTGTCATAGAGGACTAAAGAAACCAGAAAATATTCACATTGTTATCATTATTATTATTATATTCACAATTGATTGATTGATTAATTGTCGCAGCTGTACTTTGAAGTATTATTTTTTTTCTTCAGACACGCGCTGGATTCCACAAGTAGGCTGTGGTGGAGAGGACAAAATAATAAATAATCCTGGGAGAATCGCCAACTCTGCCTTTGATTTTGGTTGAAACTAAAAACTAATTTCGCTCAATTTTCGATTTTATATTTAAATTGTGACACCCCTGGTTGTTATACATGTTCTCATTCATCTCTGTCGTGCTTGCTCTCTGTTTCTGCGGTCTGTGTGTGGTCTGACACTGTGGACTGCACAGGCAATACAGATACGAAAGGATGAGAAATTATGGGCGAAGAACGAGCAAAACATAAAGATAAGGGAAGACATGCAGAAGACGAAGATGTCTGTGAGCAGCGACAAATGAAAAATAATTGCAAAGTAAGAAAGTGCCAGATGAGAGAACATGTCTAAAAATTCCATTTGTATGTGTGTTGTGCATGTGGTACATTTCCCTGTGAAAATGTGGACGTGCATAAATCATTCAACATGTGTTTTTGTGTGTGTGTGTGTGTGTGTGTGTATATGTGTGTGTGTGTGTGTGTGTGTGTATATGTGTGTGTGCGCGAGTTGCTGGCCGGTGGAGGGGTTTTGACGGGGCAGAGCAGAGCATTCCTGCTGGGTGGTGATGTCATGAGAACTAGCTCTCCGCTCGCAGACAGACAGCCCTGTTTATGTTCCCCTCCAGAGGAGAAACCACACTGTGTGTCTGAGTGTGTGTGTGTGTGTGAGCATGAATGTGTGTGTGTCTCTGTCTGACTGCGTTATTGGCTCATGGGGGAGGTGGGGAAGCCGAGAGGCACTCGAGAGGGTCTACTTTCCCCTGCCGCTCAGGGAGAGGGAACCACTTACTGATGCCTTCCTCTGAAACATACACACAGAAAGAGGAAGTTTCTCATGTTTTTCAGAGCACAGTAGCTGCACGGCCAGACTGTGCTGCTCTGAGTGATTGCCCTCTGCGTCTAAATAGTCTCCTAAGGGAGGCAGAATTCTTTGCAGTATAATAACAAAGCTTGGGTCAGCCAATGACAACAGTACCACACAGAAAACAGACACGAACCCATTAAAAGTGCATTATTATGCACTCCGTTGAATAACTTGAAAATGTGTGCATTTTGGGGGATTTATAAGTTTGGCTTCAAACATAATTGGGGCAGACCGAGACTTTGGCTGTATGAAACCAGTTGCAAAAGTAGGTCAAAGATTTGTTGATTAGAAATTTGAAAAGATATGTGAACAATTGGACTCAATTTCTTTTCCCACCTAAAGCGTGTGTACCCATGCTTGTCTTACCCACAAATTTTGCCTCTACCAATGAAAGGGAAACCAAATAGGTAACTTTAGAAAAATGTTGTGAGAACTAGCCCTTGCAATCGTGTTTTGAGAAACCCAGATACTGCTGGTATGACTTGTCTTTGTGTCTGTGGTCACGGTATAATGATTTCCCTTGCGATAGTGAAATGTGATCTTCAGTCTTTGGAGCTTAGTGAATCATAGATCATTCTCCCACACTCAACACGCAGTGCAACATAGCAAAACCATCCGCAGTCAGGCTGCACACACATCTAGGATGATAAAGAACTCTTGTCAACCATGCTAATACCTGCTAGTGAGAAATAGCTGAGAGGTTTAGGGTTGTTATTATCACAACTCTTTGGCACACGGGCCCACTTTAGTAGCTTGGATAACTCCTCCACATGCAGTCGTGGTTTTGAGGCAGCCATGCTTGCTCAGATGTGATTTTACAAATGAGTCCTTTTGGCAGAAACCCATGTTTTTTACCTCCTATTTGAAGGGTTTTGTACTGTGATCTGATTACTGTGACTTCCAGGAGAGAGAAAAACTTGATTGTAGGTTCAAGCCAAGAATATGAGGGTTACATCAGTTTTTGTGGAGGCAGACAACTTAACAGGCTAACTTGGAGCCAGTCTTTTGTTTACTGATTGATTCAAGACTGCTTATTACCCTGTAGTTGTCATTCTACCAAATTTACTCTGCAGTTTTTTGGATTTCATTCCAGTTTAATTACATGGACAAACTGTACCATAGCACCCAGCTCTAGACTGCAGAAAATTATAAACTAAAGGTTTATGGTTAGGTATGTGGTGGCATTTACATGTTTTGGACACCAGTATCAGCTCTGGTAGACATTTGACAGTTATAAAGCAGCATCTGAGAAGAAACGATGCCTTGACTTTGGCAAGTTTGTGCTTACAATAGCAACATCCCTCATAACATGAGAGAGTTTTAGGAAGCAAATCACGTTATCCTTCCCTACTGTGTTTTTGCTAATGTTAGGTTATTAACTGCATAATTTTAGCTACCTTTCAGCTCATGATTGTTGTCTCCCTGTGTGATGAATGTGTGTGGTCTGTTGTCTGCATGCTTAGAGTCACACAGGACTAGGGGTATTGAAATTCTGTCTTCCTGTCTCCTGTTTATAGTTACAGGACTGTTAAAAAAAAAATCTCTGACAGAATTCAGTTGGAGTCCAGAAAAGGTGGATACTTCATTATTTACATTTTTTGTAGAATTTTAAGCTGGTATTATTTTTTCTGCCGGTGTCTTAGCAGCACTAAGGCTGATGCTGCAATGCCCTGGCCGCCTCAGAAAATGCTAAATAAAATTTGAAAAAATCTTATATATCATTATGTGAATTATTATTGGCATGGAAAAGTTTGTGAATGCCTGATCTAGACATTGATCTACTGCATGGAGCATGTCCTCCAAGCGAACCCTTAAAAGTAGTATAAAGAGAACTACTTTGTGTCCAGGTTGTCAGCAGCTGTTCCTGCATGCATCCATTTGGGAGTATAATCCAGTCTTTACAGTGTGTGCAAGACTCTCTGAGCACCTCAGATCCTGGTCCACAGGAATCAGAGCCCTGCTGGTTATTATTCCTGCCACTAATTAAGAACTGATTTACAGTGCCATGAGAATGTGGTTAAAACAACCGATAGGATAGAAAACCAACAAGACTGGTCTTTATACAGTATCTTTGCGAGAGTAAGCCCATCCATTGAGGGCTGAGTTGTTTTTTAGAGACCCCTGTGTTAGTACTCTGTGTGTGTGTGTGTGTGTGTGTGTGTGTGTGTGTGTGTGTACAGTTTGTGCAGTTTCCGAGAATAAGTTGTGTCAACAATTAAATTTAAACCTCATGGAGACAGAGATAATAGATGGTAACCCCCCACATAGTCTGTGGTTTGTGAACCCAACCACTGTACTCTGTGTTTGCATGTTGTGTCGATGCTCCTGTGATGTATTGCTGTTTTTCTTACTTGTCTCTCATGTTTGAAACTGTGAAACGCCATCTGTGTGTTTTCACAGTTTATGTTCTGAGCCATGGTCTGTACATTCTGCAAACATTCCTTAAATGTCTGAACTGTGTTCAAGTCGTGTTGTGCCGCTCGAACATGCATGTGTAGGTCTTGGGAATGTGAGGCCAACTTTAAACTAAGTCTTGCCGTGGTTCTTCCTAAAGCCTGCAGTTTGCGTGATGTGATGCTATCAGGAGGTTAGAAGTCTGTTCGCTTCAGGAGTCACAGTCTTGGCGGGCACACACACACACACTTTTTTTGTTCTGTTCTCTCTTCTCTGGCTCTGTTCAGACCTGGTGTTGATATTGTGTCCTCAGTGATCCGATCACAAGTGGACAGCTCGTCTCCAGATGCATTTTGATTGACCATTTGTGATCAGATCTCACTTCCCTGCTCTATATTTAAATAAACACTAGGGCTGATTTTTGAGTTGACTGTCCGTTACTGTTCATTTGGCTGTTTATCTGTTCCTTTTGTTTTAGCTCAGCGCCACGCTAAACTCCTCTATCAGCCCAAAATAAGTCTCATGTTTTACCTGCGCTGTCAGCAGCCCAGCAAACTAACACAACAACTCACAAAACAGAGCACTTTTTTTTACAGGAGTCGTGGGATACTTGTGTGTTCACAAACATCCGCTGCAGGTAAGAGAGCCCAAACATATAATTTGCATTACAGTGAAGCAAATGATGTACTTACAGGACATCATTTGAGTAGGCAGTCCTTCAGGACACATTGTGGACCCATGTATATGGGAATATGGTCAGACCACCTCCAAATGTAGACTGACCATTTGAAACTCAAACTCAAACTGTATTACTCACAAGCTTCTTTTACGGGTATTTATCGGCTCCAGCTTAGATTGGCAGTGATGTAAACAACCAGGTGGACATGTAATTTGCCCTTTTTTTTTTAGCGGAGGCCATGAAGGCTTGTCACCTCTTTTGCTCCTGTTTTTTATAGACACATGCTGCTTCGCTTGACTCAGTGCGTCAGCCTGGCACAGTGTAGGTTGCACCCGCTTGAAGGTGTGTATATAGTGATGAAGCACTTGTCTTTAGTCGAACATCTGAACGGTGGATAAAACATTTTATTTCCTATAAAAGTCAACCCTATTTTGTCATCTATAAGCTTTTATTATGAAGCAGTAAAATCAGGAAATTTTGCATGTTAATTGACAAACGCAATGTACTAAAGCAGATGCGTGAAATAACAAACAAAAGTACTCGGAGCTGAACAGACAGACAACTGAGTCTCGCCTTTTCAGTGCACATCAGAAAATTAGCTATGTTTAAAAAACATGCTTATACACGGTAATTTCAGTCTAAAAAAAGTAACAGAGTCTGATTAAAGTGACAGTCTTTGCAGGGTGGGAATGATCACAGGCAGACACCCCACTACCCCCAGGGAGCAGAGAGGTAGAAGGCTTGAGAGGTCAGGATGCTTGTCCTGGGATAGGCCTGAAAGAGCAAAGGGGGGGCAGTGTGGATAGATGGAGAGAGTAGATAGATTGATAGAAATCAGATGAGAAAAGAGCAAAGAGAGAGTACAGATAAGCGATATATAACAAACACACAAAGTGACAGAAGGAAAGAAGGGGATAGACTGAATAGAGATAAATACTGTGAGTTTGGGGGGAAAGAGGGAGATAAAATAAGAGTGGAAGCCAAAAGTTTGGATTTCTTGGACTTCTAAGCTACTGAGAGACATGCAGGATATAAAAGGGATGGAAAATTAGACCCATAGTAGGTAAAAAAAAAAAAAAGGATGATGATGATGCACAACTTGCGTCTTTTCCCTGTTTCCTTCTCCTCCTCCTCCTCCTCTCTCAGGCCAAGGAAAACCAGTGTGTAATGTTTCTCATAGGAACTGCATCCCAGCATTTTAAGTAATGCCACGAAGTCTGAGATGTTTGCATGCATGTTGTCTTGTGTGTACTCTCTGGAGACCAGCAACATTGCATATACACCAAATACAACATAAACATACCAAAGAATTAGTATGAGCGGTTTTGATACATAGCTCAGCTGTGGTAGTGTTTTTTTAAATTCCTGATATCTACAGAAGAGTGTATTCAAGCTGCGATGTGGTCTTTGATATTAATTTTCCCATGACCAAGGCCCTGTGAGGCCCTGGTACATCTAAAATGAATGTTATCCAAATACAGATTATCAAATATAAATTTAATTCATAAAAAATAGTCAACATGTGCAAGAGATGAGACCAGTTGCAAAGATAAATTCAATAAGATGATGACGAACATGATTAAAATAAAAGGCAAAAGCCTGATATAATATTGTGATTAGGGCTAGTGCAACCAGAGCTGGTCCTGACCTCCATGGGGCCCCTAAGCAAAATTCTGCTAAGGGGCCCTCCTAACTTACTGGAAAGCCACGTAAACCGTTTGCCACATAGTCACACCCCAGTGGTTCCACTACAGTCCTCCCTCCTTTAAAACAGTTTGCTCCATCTGTCTGTCAGAGAATTAGATCAATATAGAACAGAATGAGGTACAAAAAGAACAATATTTTTAAATTTTCAGATAAGTGAATACTGACATTAACATGAATATTTATTTATTTTTATAAAATAGTATATAAAGTATATAAAATATATAAAATACTAAAACATAACACTGAGCTTTGGGTTGTTGCCTGGTAATTAGTCAGTTAATTGATTTAAAATTCAATATTTAATCAATCACCAGTGAATGTCAATCCATTAATTTTCATCTTGCATTAGTTCAGAGTTGTAATCAGGAGGTGGACTGTAACATTTACATCAAGTACTGTACTTATTTTGTACTTTACTTGAGTTACATTTTATGCAACTTCATGCTTCTACACTACATCCCACAGACAAATACTATATTTTATAATCCACAAAGCTGAAAAAAGGCTGTTTTCTGACTTTCTCACTGTCTGTAAGCAGGACACAGACAGACAGACTGCAGTACAGCTAACATCAGACAGACAGAGGGAGGAGCAGCAACTTAATGTTACTGTGAATGAATGATATCAAACTTGGAGAGGAGCAAACACAAGTTTACCTGAGGATGTTATTTTCTCTTTAGAGCTGCTTCATTCTCTCATCAAAGTTGTTAACAGTGACACTCACTTTGATGCAAGGGAGAGGCGGGGCCCTTTTGTATTTCACAGGGCCCTACACAACTTGCATAGTGTGCGTACAGGACCGACTGGCTCTGAGTGCTATATGCTGTTATTGACAACAACCGTGATATTTAAAAAATGAAATATTGATGTCACGTTAATAATATATACAGTATATATATATATATGATATCATATAGATAATTCAGCACCTCTTAAACATATTGTATGCTCTTAAATCATTTCTGTTTGCTCTTTGTTTTTTTTTTTGTATTTTTGTTTTTTTGTCAAAATCTCTATAGATATCATGATAACATTGCTACTGGATAAGTGGATAAATGTCTAGCTAGCTGCTAGGGTCAATCAAAGAACTGGATAAATCCCTGACTCTCTCTGACAATTACACGTGCAGCTCCAGGCTACCACTAAGTTTTGCTGTGTCGTCTTTTAATTGTTTCTTCAGACATGCTCTGGACATGTGCAAGTGGAGAGAAAAACATATTGGGACAATTGTCGATCCTGCCTTTGATTTCTATTATTGACATTGAAAGCTCAGTTCAATCAATTTTTGTTTTAATATTGAAATTGTGACACCCCTATCAAGTGTGCGTAAAATTACAGACTTGAAAACTACTCATAAAAGTTCAAGTCCCCCAAAAAATGAATTAACATGAGCAGTTGTCATTTGTTTCCAGGTTTAAGACAAGTATGGTGAAGTGTTTAAGTGCAATAAGATGTACCTGAGATTCAAACAGGCGAGGGGGGAAAAAAAAGGAAATAAGACTGCCAATAATAATGATAAATAAATAAATATGTTTTTGTGTACATACATCTCATTGATCAATGTAACTGTTACAAACATCTATGGCTTCTAAAAGATTATTATTGATTTCTTCAGACTCATAAACAGACACTTACTCATGTGGCAACTATTTGACATGAATCTGAACTCTGATTAACATGAAACCTGCATATGAAACTGTTATTCTGGCCCAGAATAGAAATTTCAAGACACTGCAGCTGTTGTGTTGATGTCAGAGAAGTGAGTATTTCAACTTGTGGTCATTTTATTATTTTGTTACAGTAAACATATTACAGATTTCTCCTTTAACTAGTGGTATTTTCCTTTATTTCAGCATACAAAAGTGTTTGCCTGGTAGTGGCTGAAAGTTAACTCTGTACAACTATTTTAAGTTTTTTGAATGCCAGTCATTCCAGTCATCTCATTCCTGAACTTGTGTAAACTTTTAGACTGACTCCTTGTGTTTGCACGTGTGCTTTTAGAGGTGCGTGGTTGTGGGTGTGACTGGGTGTGTGATAGCGTAGTATTAGTGTGCTGTTTGGGTGTGGGTGTTTGTGGTTAAGGGTGTTGCCTTTTTCTGTGTGGGACGCCGCTACCTAGTAACTGTAGGACCGTTAAAAGTGTGTGTGTGTGTGTGTGTGTGTGTGTGTGTGTGTATGTGTGTGTGAGAAGGAGAACTTTCAGTATGTCCCACCAACTCCAAGCAAAGCTGCATATCCATTAATGAATTAATGTAGCAACTCAAGCCACCCAGCGTCCCCTTTGTTGCCAGTGGAAACCAGAGGTGACTAGAGTGCCTGAGTACCTGTCTGTCTGGATGATCCCATGGACCTCCTACACACACACCCGCACGCATGCACGCGCGCGCACACACACACACACACACACACACACACACAGGCCTCCTTGGATGCAAGGAGCCCTTTCTTTCTTTCTTTCCCTCCATTTTCCTGCTGTCTATTTTGGTCAACTGGTGGCCTGTTCCCACAGTGCTGCTGTTCCCATGGTTATCGCCGCGGAGATAGCGAATGGGGGTTGGGGTGGTGGTGGCGGTGGTGGGCTTGACAGAGAGCGGGAGAGACAGCGTTGCTCTGTTCGAAGAGATAGGGGACTCTGTGACTGTAGAGGAGGCGGGGGTGAGGTGGGGAGCATTGGTGGGGGGGCTGAATGAAGGGTATGGGGTTGAGTGCATGTATATGTGTGTGTGTGTGTGTGTGTGATGTGTAGCTCCCATGAACATCACAGGTGGCCCATTATGATTCGGCCCATATGGGTTTTTGTTAGATGCATCATTTTTTATTGAATCTGATAGTAGGTACTATTCATATCTTCAATATCCCTATAATTGTCAATTAAGAACATGAATCTTAAGATCTTAGGTCGAGGATATCCATCTCATGAGATGTTGAGGATACAGGCTTGTATGGAGGACTGTAATTGCCTAAATAAATATATAAAAAGGGTAGACATAATTTCACAAAGTTTGTAAAGTTTCTCCGCACTCAATAACTCACAAAATAGCACAGTTTTTTTTTATCCAGAATTCTGGAAAAAATATTTTTCTTTCAACTCATCTCCTTCTTGGACACATCATAGCACAGAGTATGCTCTCCTAACAACTGATTATTTCTTGCCTTTGGACTCAGGAAATTACACCATCCTAATTCTCCTAGATCTCCAGGCTGACACAGTCAATCACACCATCCTCTTGGGCCGTCTTAGACATGTTGTTGGCATTCAGGATCAGACCCTCCAGTGGTTTGCCTCCTACCTCAAAGACCGATCAGCCTTTGTTGCAATTGACAATGTCTTCTTTTCCTTAGCTTCCATCTCCCGTGGAGTACCACATGGCTCCATATTAGATCCTGTTTTATTTTTCATATATAAGCCTCCTTTTGAGTCTGTTTGAAGAAAATATAATATCTGCTACCACAGTTATGCCGTCAATACCCAGATGTACCTTCCACTTTGGTCAACATTTATTTCTGTATTTTCTTTTTACATTTCTTCATGCATTTCTGCTTCCTAATATGCAAATGACAGAGCATTCAAAGTGCATCATGGGATCAACTTTTCTCCTGGTGGTTTATCGACATTAATATTGTGTTTGGTGCATTTAATGGCTTATTTATTTATTGAGTCATATATTTAATTTTGATTTGGGCATTTATGGTCCTCCATAGGCTTATTTTTAACATAAGGTCAATATTGGCCTCGGATGTCAACATGTCTTTTTAACCCCATGTGAGATGTCTTTCTGAGGGTAAATGCTGCTTCCTGAGATCGAGAGATGAGGTGGGGTGCAAAAAGAGAGGTGGCAAAGGAAGTGGAGGGGAAGGGTAGGAGCCGGGAGCTGGTGAGGTGGGGAGGGGGCAGCGAAAGGAGGGAGCGCGGGTGGGAGTGCGGGGCTCAGAAAGAGGGACGGATTCAGTTCCCACACTTCTAATTACTGTGTCACTGGAGACTGAAAGGGGACTGCCCCTGGCCCTAGGGAATTTGCCGGGGCCGGTCGCAGAGAGGGAGCAGTGGTGGAGGGAGGGAGGGGAGAGGACAGAGGAGAGGAGGGGAGGAAGGGTGGAATTAAAGAGGGTGTATGACACAGGAACTCTCTCCATCGTCCTTTCTTTTGGTTTTACCTCATTGCATTCACACTAGAGGTGAACCCCTTCACCGCAAGTCCCCCCCTCCTCTGCCCAATACCCCAACCTCTCACCTCCGACCCACTTCTCCTTAACCCCCCCTTCAACCTCAGTCCTCTCTTTCCCTTCAGCCTTTGTTCACCATCGTGTACTGCTTCCTTTTTACCCCCACACCCCTTCTGTCTTTTTTTTTCTTTTTACCCCCCCACCCCCCAACCTCTCTGCGTTTCTAATGCTGTGTCCTTCTCCTATGTCTCCTGTTGACATGAACAAGGCCAGCAGAGACACTTTGAAGCAAGTCTGAACACACACACATACGCTGATCTCTTATTCTGCATCATTATTACCACTTAACCCTGAGCCCTTTCCCTCTTTTATTTGCTTTTATCTCACCCTCCCATGGCCTGTCCACTGTGAGTTGTGTGTGTGTCCTGATAATATACATTATGACTCTGACAGAGACGTAGATGTGTGTCTGTCTGTGTCCACAAGCTCAGCAGTGGTTTGATAACAGTTTGAAGCGCTAATGATGTCACTATCTTGCTCAGCATCTCTCACCATTGTCCCGTGGAGCAGTTGGTCATTTGTGGCCCCTATAAAATCACTTCTTAACGCAGCTTACAGTCCGTTTTCTGAGATAAACACCAGCTTTTGTGGGTGTGTGCACAGACGCATCTTTTCTTCTTGAACCCATTCAATGGTCAGCTGAGGTATTGATTAAAATTTAATATTGTAGGTTTGGGTTGTGAGTTAGTTGTAAATCTTGATTCCTGCTAGAATTGTTACGAATAAGAAGTTGTGTAAAACCAACAGTTTTTTTTTTTATATTGACCAATAGACCTGCAACAGAGTCAACTAATCTATTGGTTCATTAAGACAAAAAACAATCTGCAACTATTTTTATAATCAATTAATCGTTAAAGTAATTTCTCAGGCAAATATAGCAGGGGATCTTCTGTTTTTCTCTGTTTTATATCAAACGTTGAGGTTTGGATTGACAAAACAATATTTATTTAAAGAAATAATCCCAGGATTTCTGATCCCAGAAAGATTTTGGACTTTGAGAAACTGGGATGGACATTTTTTCACTTTTTTAACAAACGATCAATCTATAAAGCTATAAAGATTGGCATAATCATTATTTGAAGCCCCGATGAAAAGACACCAATTAGGATGTTCCTTTGTGTATTGGTCCCAAAATGACAACAGCACTCAGCAAGTCCGACCACTAGAAAGTATGATGACCATATTCCTTCAGTTCATGTTGTTTTATATTATGTCACGTTTACTACTTGTGGACTACACACTAAAGGCATAATATGCAACATTTTCCCCAAATGTAATGTATAGAAAAATAATCCTCAATAATCAACACTTACGACCCACTAGAAGTGTGTGGTGTTGGCTGTATCTGCAGAGACCCTGCCCTCTGCCTGTATTTCCTTATTTTCTCATAATTTTTCTGTGCTCGTGATGTTTTACTGACTCAAAATGTTGGCATTTGACATCCTGGGAACGAGACTGAACTATCAACTATCTTTCTGATCTGTTTATCAGATCAGACAAATCCTACTGATTCTTCTTTTAAGTGCTTTTGCAACATTGTTGTCATTCAACAATTTTTTGCAGCTTTTGTAATTCCTACACAAAACATGAGATATGAATGAGGACCTTGAGCCATGCCAGACCTGTTGGCTGTCTGCTATTTAGTGGTACCCTAAATGCTGCTAACATGCAGTAATTGTAACCTTAAAAGAACTTTTGTTACCCGTTACTCAGGTAAAGGAGTCTACTGGGAATTTCATACTTATTCTAGACTCCATGATAAACCAGAGAAAGGCATATTTGTAATGGCTGCTGAAAGTCTAAAAAGAGCCGCAGACAGTGGATGCACATACTACACGGGGTGGCTGCAAACACAGATGTGCTCACACACTTGTTGACATGTACAGTCCATGTACAGATGACAAATTTACATCACATGGACCCTCATAGCCAGATAGATGCAAGAACTACAGATGTAAATTAGCATTCATGCTAAATCTGGCATGTTTACACAATTATTTTTGTACTGATGTTCAATAACATGCTCTGTCCCTATCAAATAAACAGAGAAAATAAAGTAAACTGTAAATTGCACTCAGTACTGCTTGGGGTGGTGTTGCTGTATCTGAAATTCTTAAGTACAAGATGATGCAATTCTTTGCACACACAAAAAGGTAATCTCACTTAAGGTAGGCTCAGAACGAAAGGCCCAATTCCTGAATCAAACCAGTGCAAGACTAATACGTTATTGTAATTATCCAGCTGTTCCAGTTTACATTCACAAAGTCAAAACTCAAACAATCCAGAAATTGTAAACCCATTGGCCTACCCAGACCCTTACATGAAACGCTTGTCGTGAGTCAAACTGCTGTAAACATTGGACGTTTCCTATAAATTCTTCACAACAAAAGTCCCCAGTTGTTTTGTTATTTAAAAGCCTACTCTTATTGGCTAATAGCAAACAAACAGTAAAATAAAGTTACACAGGAGAGAAACTAAACTATAAACCACAGAGATTCAGTTAGAAGCTACAAAAGTATGGAGAGCTGAACACACACTTTTTAAAAAGCAAGTTGGTGTCAACTTGATTAATTGTTCTGCTCCATTCATTGGTGAAGCACACGGAAGAATGAGAAAAACAAGACCATCCCTTCTCACGCTGAGCTGAAATAAAATTAGTACACATAAATGTGGTAAATAATAAATTTTTTGTTTTCTTTCAAGGGGGACAGACTGGTAGAGGAAACGCTGAACATCTTGTGTGTCCAGGTTTGTCTCCTGTCAAATGTTTTGGCAGCAAACGTGCTTCACCAGCCTCCAAAACAGGAGAGAGAGCGTTTTTAACCAATAAAAAGACATACAATAGTACACATCCTGATATTCATTCCAGAAATGAACCTCCATTCACTTGACAGTGGTCCGAGACAACCCCTTTGAGGCAGACCGGAGTGCAATTGTTTAGTTTGCGCCAGAGTTCGAGTCAGATGTTCACACCAACCCAAACAAACTTCACCAAGGGGGTAAAGGTTCCAGGGTTCAATTAAACTGGACAAAGTTAGTGTGAACACACTCTTTGTCTGCCCACTTATTCATCACATTGCACTAAAATGAGAGACCAGACTTGTTTCATTGGGACCCTACTTATACGTATAAAAGACATGAACAAATAAACCAGCCCACACCTGTGTGACTCTGGCTAGCACTGTATGCCTCAAGCTGCATGATTATCCAGAATTTGTGCCACTTTCAGTGGGATCGGAAGAAAGCAGAGAGCAGAAAAATAAATCTGTGTGCTGAAGTGAGATGTTCCAGTTCTCCAGAACAACGCAGTAGGTCAAGTTGAAAGAAAAAACATAGAAACTAACCAAGATTTTAAAGTGTTTCCACCACAGATGAATTTTTCACCATGGTCTAGTACATGATCCACCAACCATTTGTTCTTTGCTCAGGAACTCCCACATCTGGTTACCCAAGCGTTCGACTGTCAAACCAGCCAACGTGAACGGCAGTATGTAAAATTATTTGCTGCCACCCCACCCGGACGCTGACACCTTTTCTGTCAAAAAGCCATGTGGGAGATTTTTCCTCTGTTCTCTCAGAGCTCCTCAGGAGAAAGCAGACCAGAGCAGCAGCAGCAGCCACCACCACTGTCAATATTTACAGTCTTGGATGAATCACTCTGCATTACAATAACATTCCCTGCGTGCCTGCGTGCCTCGACATCACGAAGAGTTGAGAGAAAAAAAAGGGAAAAGTGAGAGAAGGGGTGAAGAGGGGGGCCGGAGGGTGAAATATGCGCCAGCAACGATAAACGTTGAGCAAAGGAATCTGCCGCTGGCTCTCCCATGACGGAGCTGTCTGTATGTGTGTGTGTATATATGTGTGTGCGTGTGTGTGTGTGTGTGCAGACGTAGTTCAGGTTGATGGATTCAGGTTGAGTGGGTGGAATTTCAGTTTGCAGTGTGTGGGTGTAATGACAGTTTGAGAACTGTTAGCGCATGTCGAGGAAAGCTCTGGATGTCGTAATAATATTGGGTTGAATGGGTACATTGAATGCATGAGAATAATCAGCATATTTAGGCAGTTTTAGTGTGTTAGCGCATGTTAACGTCACACTGCACCGGCAAGCACATTTGGGTCTGCCTCAAGAAGACAAATGTTAACTGGCAGTTGTGTGGATGCTCTATATTTGAGAGAACCAGTTGTCTTTATTGCACATATGACAGTGCCACAAAAGCCACCATTTGTTTCCTCAACAATTGTGTTTTGCAAAAGAAAACAGGCAGAGAAGGATCCCAGGGTTTCCCCAACCTTATGCAATCAAGCATGTGGAGTTTTATCTCAGTTTAACCTTGCTCAATAGGTCATGATAACAATGCAGAGTACTGTTTTGTTTCATCTACAAGCAACAGCTTATTTATGATTTGTCATGGTCAAACTCAAGATTGTGCTTGAGTGTACCTACGTGCAACACTTTGGCTCTCTATTGATCATCACAGCAAGTCCAAGTTGTGATGTCTTATCCAGGCTTGCCACTCTTCCTCTAATTTCTGTAACTTAATGCAATCTCACTTGACATTCTGCGAGAGCAAAACGTATTCTGGTGTTTAGTAGGGATGCGCCCGATTGACAAAACAATTAAATGTTGTCACCCCCACTAGTTTGCACCAGAAATACTGGTCAGTTAAACTATGAATATTTTATTATTTTATTCATGTTCAAAACGAGTGAACTGTTGCCTCCAACATGTTTGTGTGGGGTTTTTTTTTTTTTGGTTCTGTTTTTTTGAGGTCAAATTTTTATTTTATTTCTCAATACTGGAGGTTAGAGCCTGACAACCTCTACATGGACATACACTTGGATCATTTTACACACAAAAAACAAACAAGCATGGTACTGTTGGATCCATGTATCAGTTCATCAGCTGCTCAATGAAGGGTGCTTGTCTGCCCCCCCCCCCCCCCCCCCCCCCCCCCCAGTCTGTAAAGGCAGCCCTGTACTCCCCTCGCTATGGCCAGATGGCTCGGATGTAGTTGTAATTAGCAAAGTGGGACAGATGACAGCTCGTAAAACCAGCATGGTTTGTCAATATTTTGATGTAGAAATTGAAAATAAGGTTGTATGTAAGCTGTGTCAGAATAAAATGACATATAGCCACTCAGCCAGAGTAAAGTGTAAACACATTCAGTACAGATGTAGAGATTAACCTGCAAGGAGGGCAGGCTGCTGGTGCTGTTCGATTTAATTCAATTTTTTTGTTTGTCCCAGAGGGCAATTTGTGTTGCAGCAAACGTAAAACCATAGGAAAAACATATAAAAGCACAAACAGTGTGACACAGAAACGTATAGCAATTGACACTGACCTGTGCACAGGGTGGCATGCACTCATGCACAGATGTCATTTAAGCTCCACAGGAGCAGATTAATAAGTGTCCACCATAACTCTGTAGGGCCTGTAATAATTTAGTGAGCATTAAAATACTGGCAAACATTTCCTAATTGCATAACCATTATCAACATATTATACATTCTGATCAACAGGACATGACAGTCACAATAATACTAGCTAGCACACTGTGCCACACTGTCTAAAGTCTGCTCCAGGTAAACTATGTTGTTTCCTTGCAGATGCTGTGATGCTGCTCAAACTCATAAATCAGCCACTCAAAGTTCTTATCCATCAAGTTTTGAGGCTTAACTTCTGAAGCACTGAGGGACCTAATGCTGATGTGGAAATTAACTACAACAATTAAAAAAATAAACACAGACGGGCAAATGCTTAATCAGTCATGTGTCACTTAGTGTATCGCCCTTCCAGCTTGTTGAATGTTTTAATCTGGCTGTTTTAACGTTAACCCATAACACAAAAAAGCAACATATCAATAGAGACTGTCTGGCGGTTTAATCCAGCTTTTTATGTTTTTGAGAGCTGTTTTTGAGCTGTTTTTATCCCTCTTCAAAACTCATCGCCCAGTGAGCAGCATTGTCAACGGACCTTTTCAGTACGTTGTTTTCCTCAGCTGTTTGGCATAGAATCGGCCCCATCTATGTGGCGTCTGAAGAGAGAGGAAAAAAGGGTACTTGGAGAAGGAGAGAAAGAAAGAGGTTAGAGGTGAGAGACAACTAGAGAGAAGGAGAGAGGGAGATTGAAGGGGACACTGGAAGGGGGTTGATGGAGCTTCAAGCAAGACACAGAACAAGAGAGAAGACATAGGTTCAGTTGGAGAGAGGGAGAGATAGAGGTTGAGGTTGAAGGTTGAGTGGGTAAAAACCAGAATGAACTGACTGTGCCAAGCCAAGGGAAAGAATTAGTGCTATTTGTGTGATGGCTAGACTGTTATCAGCTAGACTCTAGACCATTATCTTCTTCATTACCCCTTTTAGTGAGCTCCAATAAAGAGGGACTCAGGGAGCAAAGGAGGGAGGGGAGAAAAGGCAGAAATGTGGAGGCCAAGTGGAGGGTGAGAAAATGGTCGAAAGTTGACAAGAGAAAGAAACAAAAAGAGATTGAGCAAGAGTTCAACAGACTCGGGGAGCGGGAACAAACATGCAATGCATGAAATTACGAAAGTTTCTCTACACATTCTGCAGGAGAGACGCTTATAATCTCTTACAACTGTGATAGCTCCTAATATAACACAACCTCATCAATCAATGAGATTTTAATGGTGATCATTCATTAGTGTAATGTTACCTAGCATAACATAATTTTTAAATACAAAACTACATGAAGATATGAGGACAAATGTACAGTAGCGGTGATGAACAGAATTCATTCATGAATACTATTGCCATTTAAAAAAGGCTGCTGGTGGACTGGTTCGTGCCTTCTCAACCCCTAGTCTGGGTTTCACCAACATTAATTTATCCAAGATTAGTTCCAGTCAGAGTTCAGTAAAATTATGTTTTAGATGAATATATCCAGATTTAAGGTTAAGCAAAGTTCTGTTGCACAATTAAAAACCAATCTCAGTAAATTATTGATTATTGATGTAAACTGAAATTAAATAGGGTTTAAAGCGATAGTTCACTCAAAAATGAAAATTCACTCAATATCTACTTACTCCTGTGCTGCTGTGAGGATGGGTGAAGATCTCCAGTTCACAAAACACTCCCGGAGTCTCAGCGGAAAACAGTGTTGCAGCCAAATTCAGTACAATTAAAGTGAATGGTGACCACGTTTAAAATGGAAAAAAGAGAACACAAAACAAACAAAATGTCTCCATACTGCTTGTGTGGTGTAATCCAAGTGTCTGTCTCTTTACACCATGTTTTTAGCAAAAATGTCAACTGTAGCCTCTCAGACTCGAGCCAGGTGTACAAGAGATCTCGCGATATCTTCACACGTGCATCCGTTAAGAGATATATGAGGTCTCGCGATACATTCACACCGTGTTTACATGCTGCTTGGGAGGCTTTAATGTCGCGGCTCACTGACACTTGGATTATACCACGCAAGCAGTATGGAGACATTTAGTGTTTGTTTTGTGCTCTTTTTACGTTTTAAACATGGTCACTATTCACTCTGATTATACTGGATTTGGCTGCTAGCTGTTTTCTGCTGAGACTCTGGGAGTGTTTTGTGAACTGGAGATCT
>JAJHUR010085999.1:23181-41077 GCA_027495735.1 Lutjanus campechanus | reverse complement strand
TAGTTCCAGTCAGAGTTCAGTAAAATTATGTTTTAGATGAATATATCCAGATTTAAGGTTAAGCAAAGTTCTGTTGCACAATTAAAAACCAATCTCAGTAAATTATTGATTATTGATGTAAACTGAAATTAAATAGGGTTTAAAGCGATAGTTCACTCAAAAATGAAAATTCACTCAATATCTACTTACTCCTGTGCTGCTGTGAGGATGGGTGAAGATCTCCAGTTCACAAAACACTCCCGGAGTCTCAGCGGAAAACAGTGTTGCAGCCAAATTCAGTACAATTAAAGTGAATGGTGACCACGTTTAAAATCCGTTAAGAGATATATGAGGTCTCGCGATACATTCACACCGTGTTTACATGCTGCTTGGGAGGCTTTAATGTCGCGGCTCACTGACACTTGGATTATACCACGCGAGCAGTATGGAGACATTTAGTGTTTGTTTTGTGCTCTTTTTACGTTTTAAACATGGTCACTATTCACTCTGATTATACTGGATTTGGCTGCTAGCTGTTTTCTGCTGAGACTCTGGGAGTGTTTTGTGAACTGGAGATCTTCACCCATCCTCACATCAGCACAGGGGTGAGTAGATTGTGAGTGAATTTTCATTTTTGGGTGAACTATCGCTTTAATCAATATGGAGATGCTTGCTTACCCAAATTATGGTGAACAAATAAAAAATAAGTTTTAGTGCAGTCGGGACTCAGTAAGAATAAGAGAGGAGGGAAACCATTCCTCTGCTTTGTATTTCTTTATGATATGTTGTATTGTTTGCTAGCTAGCTAAAAAGTTAACATAGCATTACATTGTTGGTGTAAGTTTAAAGTTTTAGAATTAAATTTAATAAAAAGAAAAGAATTACATTTAAATTTAATCTAGGTTTAGAGTAAGAATTAAACAGAGGTTTAAAGAGAGTTTTGAGCTTACATTTAGCCTATGATTTAATCTGGTTTATAAATTAATCCTGGTTGGTGCAACCCAGCCTTAGAGAATTTACTGAGTAGAGCCCAAAAGGCAGGTAAGCAGTACTGAAAAAATAAAGCAACTTTATACTGAAAACATAGCACATCTGTCTTGGGCGATTCAAAAAAAAAAATTCACAGGTTATGTAATGTCGTCTATACGCATGCCAATTCTCCATATCGTTTACAGAAGCCGTATGCACAAAGTAAAATGAACCGTAGACTTCTGTGGTCATAGTGTATGTAACACAACTGGATGGCTTGTGTCCGTGGGAAAATCTGGAAGGAAATAAGGTATAATTTGTCTTTCATGCAGGTGAAACGAGTGGGTGCAAACGTGAGTCAGTGAAGGGTGTGCGTGTGTGCGAGAGTTGCATGTGAATTTTTACATCTTATGCATGCCTGTGAAGTATGTGCGAGCGTGAATGTTTGTACATGTGTATGAGTGAAGTGAGTCAGAGAAAGGTGTGTGTGATGTCAAGCCCAGACAGGCTCTGCTGTGGTCCAAGTTCAGGTTGCTGTCAGGTGGTAGTGGTTAGTTAACAGAGCTGGTAATTACCTCAGACTGTCAGGCTGAGACACTGGCCAGATACCCTCAGGATACTGTGGGAAAGTACATTTAGTAGGTTACGGCAGTATTTTCTTCATGGTCCTGCTGCAGCAGAAAAGTGACCCCTTCTCCAGGTGTTTAGATACAGTATGTACAGGATTTTTAAACCCATCTTCTAAATTACTTTAAAAATGGAGAAAATGTCCTAATGAACTGCAGTGCATTCCAAATGAAGTGCATATGTAATAGTAATATATAATAGTCATAAAAAAGCGTTTACCTAGCTGTTGACATGTGTAGTTCTTTTTCAAAACAGTGTTACTCATATTTTACTCATCATCCCCTGACTTAATGTGTGTTTTCCGCTATGACAGCTCACTCTTTTAAATTTGGACTTGTTCATTACGCTTTATTTACTTCATTTTTAAAGGTCCAGTGTGTGAGATATATGGGGATTTAGTGGCAGAATGTGGCAGAAATAATATAATATATAGATAAGTATGTTTTACTTAGGATATAATAACCTGAAAATCAGAATTCCTGTGTTTTTTGTTACCTGAGAATGAGATGTTTATATCAGAGGATATACAGAGGACGCGCACGGAGGCCGCCATGTTGCACTGCCATGTTTCTACAGTAGCCCAGAACAGACAAACCCAAACGCTGGCTCTAGACATGGCCTTTTGCATTTTGAGTGAGACGTGGTGTTTGTAATCTGCAAGTATGATGCAAACTCATTGCTAGATGCCACTAAATCCTACACACTGGTCCTTTAAGTAACCCAAATTTTGAATAAATACACCTGTACAGCCCATCTGAAATGAGTAAATAATTGACCCATGTGCCATCATCTTATTATTTTGTTTTCAACATGAGGAGAGTGAAGGCAGTTGTTTAACCTCACCTTAATTTGGCTGCATTTCAGAATCTGATTGTGTAGCAAATAGGGATATGCGCTATTAGTTGACTTATTGATTAAATGTTGCTGCCCTCGCTAGTTGGCACCAGATACTAATATTAGTTGGTTAAACTAATTATTAATGTTTTATTAATGTACAGTGCCGGCTAACTGTGACATCTAAGGTATCACATAAACACCCAACAGGCAGCAGCCCGCACTCCCTGCGCTCATGCCCGGATGTAAACCAGTGAGGGGGAAAGTGGGACAAAGGTGACATTTTGTAAAACCAGCAAGCTGTGTTTTGATCTATAAAATGAAAATAAGGTTGCATGCAGGCTGTATGAGAATAAACTGGCATATGACCACTTGACCGGAGCAATGCGTAACCACATTCAGCACAGGTATGTGGGCGTTAGCCTGCAAGGAGAGCATGCTGCTGGCGCTGGCAGAACTAATGTTAGCCAAACTCAGGTTACCAATATGACATTGTTTGCCGCCCTAGCCCAAAGACACTGTGATCCCGTTCGGTCTGAAGAGATGACCCAGCTCATCACGGCAATGACCTCGCAAGATTTGCTTCCACTCAACTTTGTTGAAGGCAAAGACTTCTGAAAGTTAATGGAATATGTTTAAACCTCTGTACAGGGTGCAAAATGATCATTTCATCAGATTGGAGCGCTATCTTCAAAAATTACACGTTTTCTTAGTTTTAGACTGGTCAACTTGTTTAAATGTAATTTCTGTTAAATCAACTGGGAAATTAGTTGTAAGGAACATCCCTAGTCGCAAATGTGAGGAATCAAAAAACACTAAAAAAGTTGAGAAAACTCATAATTTCAAAGCAACTGCCTTCACTAGATTTTTGAGTTTTGAATCAAACTCTTAAGTTTTTAAATAAACTAAGCAAAGTTCTGCCAACCTTTAATTTTTTAAAAGTTTTTGTATATCCTTTTCTTCTTTAGATTTGAATCACTGAGTTAAAGAACGCCCAAAAATATGTTTTTCAAAATTTCTTTGCAGCTATGAATTAGATTTTTCATTATTTGGGTGCTTGAAACTGAAATGTTTACAATTGAAAATATGAAATTATTAACCATTATTCATTTTAACTTTGTAGTATTTGAAATACATTTCTGAAATCGATAAATAAAAGCAGATTCAAGTTTATCTAAAGAAGAAGAGTAAATTAATTAAGTTGACTTGAAAATTTTTGTTTGTTTTTTACAGTAAATGTTTTTTGCCTTCAGCTTGTTTGCAGAATAACAAAACACTGATAGATGGATGGCAATGACATGATAACGTGTTAGACCTCCTCAAACCTGTTGCAATTACCAAACCACCTTTAATTATAAATAAAGTCTTCCAGTAAGCGTCATGAGAATTTCATGACTCTCTCACCTCTTTGGTCGCTGGTGTTACATTGCAGGCTGACGGCTGGTATTCAGGCTTCGTTTTCCACTCAAAGATAACTACATTTAATGATTAACTGTGAAATTATGTCAGCTTTGTCAGTGGGAGAGTGCTAAACGAAGTAGATTCTTTCCACTCCTCTCTCCTTCCCTCTGTCCAGCCACTGAAAAAATAAAACAGGTCAATTTTCTCTGCAGTTTGCATCCGTCAGTAAAAATCCTGCGTGAGATTGTCCATTGCTGTTGGACAGTATCCAAATCACCTAGTATGACCTTGGGACTGTGTGAGAAAGCGGAGAAAAAGGTCAATGCTTTTGGCCAGTTAGCTTCTCCTTACTCATCATTTCTATGGCAGTATGAAGCTGCTTTTTCCATTTGAGCTTGCCATCCAACTTACAATAGACCTACATCATTCACAGTGGCAACAAAATGTCACATCTGCCCGGCAGAATGACAGGGAACCAAAGATGGCAGAACGTCCCAGACATGGGATGGTGGGAACAAACAATGAATCGCTGGTGTTTTATTTTTCTTTCTTTTCCTTTCTTATATACTGTGTGTATGTTTTAGACCGCAGCAGCCTTGGACTCTGGGATTAAGTATATTTAATCTCAACTTGGACTTGAAAGTCACATTGAGAAGGAAAAGACAACATTTTCAAAGGGAAACGACGGTGCAATTCTTGCTCCCCTCTCGCTCTTCTTTTCTCCGGTTCCCACGCTGCCCCTTACCTGACTTACCACAATTTGAATCAAATCACTAGCGGCCAATTGGCTGCTCTGGCCATGTGACCTACATCGGCCCTAAAAGCACCGCCTTTTGAGATTGGTCTAGGATTTTCCCATGGGAGCTGCCTACACAGCCAGTGCAGTGTGTGTGTGTGTGTGTGTGTGTGTGTTTGTGTGCGCTTGAGAACGTTGGGGAAAAATCTCCCACCCCCCTCCCTCCCTCTCTTTCCTACCTCCTCTCCACTATCCCCCCTTTCTGTCCTCTTTATTTTTTTCCACCACCTCCCATCCTTTGAAACACAGTATCACACTTTAGATAGCCTTTGTTGTCACGGCAAGGAGCATTCTTTCTCTGGCACGGCCACACGGAGTGTGAGAATGCAGGAGGTTCCCTGAAAAACACAGAAAGAACAAAAGACAGAGTAAGGAAATGCATCAGTGTAGCAACTGCCTAAAACTTAAAAAAGTTAAGTAACACAGCTGCCATTAACAGTTTTTTTTCCCTTGCTATCGATTAATCAGCTGAATGTTTTTGCAATTAATCATATAGTCTTTAAAATGTAAAAAATGCTCATCACCTTTTCCCAGAGCCAAACATGACATCTTCAATCATTTTCTTTTGTGCAACAAAAACCCAGAGACTCCTTATTTACTGTCATAAATGACAAAGAAAAGCAGCAAATACTCACATTTAAGAAGCTGGAGCCAGCAAATGTTTGACATTTCTGCTTGAAAAAGTACTTAAATGATTAGTCACTTATCAAAACAGTGATATAATTTTAATATCAGAATCAGAAATACTTTTTTGATCCCCAGGGGGAAACTGATTATGTTACAGCTGCTCCCATTCAAGAGCAGAAAAATATATAGCATAGAGCATTTATAAAATAAATAAAAAAATGTGCAATCTACTAAAATATATACAGAAACACTATAGCAATAATAGAGCAAAATATATGCAAAATGAGTATGTAAAAATATGTACATTTTCTCCAAAACTGCAATATATACATAGAGAAGAGCAATGTATCTGAAAAATATAAGAAAACATCAAAAATAAGAAAGAATTATGTACAAAATGTGAATCATGATAGTTCAATTATTGCCCATATATACAGATCAGTAGTAATACTTACTAATCAATTAATAGAGTAATTGTGCAGCTCTAGTTAAATAAGTAAAAACAAGAAAAAATGTTTGGGTTTTCAGGTTTCATTTTTGGTGGTGGACTTCGTGGCAGTATTTAAACATAATTTGGCAGATTTGCAAATGTTGTTCAAAAGTGAGAAAGACCCAGAATCCACAGTCAGTACATTCAGTGCCGTGGAGAGAAGCTTGTGAGCTACGTTTAGTGAAGACATGCACCTGAGAGACACATGTTTAAAATGCAATCAGTATCATGACAATATGGACCAGCTGCAGGCATCAGTTCTACAAAAACTCCAACCCGCACAGACCATCGTGACTGCAGCCACATGGCGTGCTTCCTGATAATCACAGAGGCAATATTTTGCCTGTACAAACAAGCCAGATTTGAATTTCGTTTGACAATGCTGTCGGTCTGAGTCTTACTGTGTCGCCAGACATGCGGGAGCTGCAGAGACAGCACCCTCATACCTGTGTGCTTCTTAAGCTCTCTGTGACAACTGTGTGCCAGAAAACTCAAGTACTTAAGTGGTACTGTGGAAAAATCAAGCCTCCATGTCCTGCAGCAGCCAAGAACAGGAAAAATGTTACTGAAATCATCCGGTCCAACCCAGTTTTAAAACTTACATGAAGGCACAGAGCCACCATCTGTGTTCATTCAAGTATATAAAACACCACCAGACCTCACCAAGTTTGTTTTGTCAAGTCCATTTCCTTGAGAACCACTGACACACTTAAAGGGTCATTCACCCCAAAATCAAAAATACACTTTTTTTCCTTTTACCTGTAGTCCTGTTTAGCCATCTAAATATTTTTGGTGTGAGTTGCAGAGGTTTTGAAATTTCAGCTGTAGAGATATCTGCCTTCTCTCAAATATAATGGGACTAAATGGCACTCGGTTTGTCTTTCCAGAAATCATGACCTTTTTACTCAACATAATCCACCAATCCTGTCGTGAGCAGTTTCTCGTAAGAACTACTTTCTGTCTAATGGAAAGAAAGTAGTTATGCTAGATTCTATGGTAGAAAGAAAGTAGAACCTGTTCACAACAAGGTCTGTGGATTATCTTGAGTGAGTGGGTCATGATTTCTGGAAAGAGACACTGCTGTTGAGCTTTTCGGACTCTGAGCACCACAAGCTGAGTGCCATTTTGTCCCATTGTGTTTTAGAGAAGGCAGATATCTCTAAGGCTGATGTCTCCAAAACCCAACAACTCACACCAAAAAAATATGTATTTTTGATTTTGGGGTGAACTGTCCCTTTAAGAGCACTGTTTAATCTGCATGTCAGTTAATATCCCTGCAACACAGTCATAATGTGATTTCTAAATTTCACTTTTCTCATAACTTATTTTATTAGTCTATCAGATCTCTGCAGGGTCCGTGCATTTGTAGCTCGCTGTGTTTTGATTAATTATACATCAACTTATTTCCATCCAGGTTGCGTGTGTGTGAGACGGTGTGCGTGTGTGCCTGCTGGTCCGTGGCTTAGCCTTGAGAGTTCAGAGCAGGTTCTGGCTTGCTCAACTCTGGGAAACTTTGAGCTGAGCAAATAGCTGGGTCTGTTTTCCTGGCTGCCGCCACGCTCATATGTGTGAGCCATGTGTATGCGCTGTGAGCACTTGTATGCATGCAGTTTATGCACACTGTAGTGTAGCCTGTGCAAATTGTAAAGTGTTTTGTCTTTGTGGAGAGTTTTTTGTGTGTGTGTGTGTAAGGCAGAATACAAAGAGGAGAATACAGAATGTACTGAGTGAGAGATGAGCTTCATTCCCACAGACAAGACAAGAGATGACACCTCTGCTATTCCCACACCTCCACTGTCTAGCCGCTTTCTCCTGTCCTGACCTCAGTTACCACAGAGGCAAACAGCGCTCTGCATGTGCACACAGAGAAGAAAAGACACACTTTTTCTGATTTGCAGTCTTCGTTAAACTTTTCCCTCGTGGAGAGAGAAACAAGCTGGCCTTCACTGAGTTAGTCAAGAATCCTTGCTTTGTGAGGTCTGCGAGCTTTTGATTTACAGCCCACCTCTAAGTGGAATGCTGTTTGCTGGGTGGAGCTCAGGTGTGTTGACAAGGCTTTTAGCACTGACATGCCGTCAGGATGGCTTACAGACGAGTGTGTGTGTGCACGTTAGGGGCCGGCGAACAAGGGGTCACTAATGTCCCACCAGGGCGACCTTTACCATGGAGAAGGACAGGACGGCATGGACATGTGAACGTTACTGAGGCGTAAACGCTGTCTCTACACACACATACTCACACTCACACACTGATCTGATCTTGCCCCTTTCACACCAGAGCAGCCGCTGGGGAAACGTGTCTGTTTGCTGCTGGTGTGAATGGGTCAACACAAGTTTTTAGGCTCTGCGGCTCTGGTCTACACCTGATTTTAACATAGGTCTGAAACTCTGGTCACTATAGTTACCATTGCATTACTAAAGCAAACCTACACGTTGACACACACTGAAAAAATTTTTTTTAATGCTGCTGCTGCTAATAACTGATTTTTTGTATCCGTTTGTCCAGGTGTGTAACAGCAATCAATACGTGGCAGTGCCCAGAGAGGACATGGTCAAGATGCTTAAACAGAAAGGTCAGTCAAACTACTCTGTTTCATGCAAACGGTTTCATTTTTAGTGGACTCCTATGATACAGAGTAGAATATACAAGATATGTCTACATGTCATTACTTCTCATGTCTTTGCGTCTTTTTAGTGTAGTTTTGGATTTGCTGTGACAAACCTCACTTCATTTTGACCGTTCAAGAATAAAGTCATTACATTTTTGTATTTTGTTTGTAGGATTTCTGCAGGATCAGGATGACTCTGACACACTACAGCAGGATGAGGTGATGACCCCCTGTATGACCCCTGACCTCCCCAGGTATGCCCTTCAGTGTCAGTGGGCCCCCCTTTCAGGTCTGGACCCCGACACCCTGACCTTTCCCGGGGGGGCACCCATACAGCTCCACACCGTGCCCCCCGGCCTCCTGCCGAGGATACCGCTCTTCTATGTCTGCACCAGATGTGGCAAGGTGTTCTGGGAAGGCTCTCACTTCAGCCGTGTCGTTTCCATGTTTCAAGAGGTCTTACACATACGAGACGCTGAATCTCCCGCAGCGCCCGTTACAACGGCTCAGCAGAACTCACTACTGAGCGACCCTTAACGAAACATCCAGTAATAATCTTTTACACATTTAGACAGCTGGGTAGCTGTCATGAAATCAGTTTAACTGATTTAACTGCCTCATACACAGTACTGTGCATAAGTTTTAGACAGGTGTGAAGAAATGCTGTAAAGTAAGAATGCTTTCAAAAATATAAAATGTAATTGTTTATTTTCACCAATTCACAAAATGCAAAGTGAGCAAACAGAAGAAAAATCTAAATCAAATCAATATTTGGTGTGACCACCCTTTGCCTTCAAAACAGCCTCAATTCTTCTAGGTACATTTACATAATGTGTCTTTCATCTGCGGCACCAAGTCTCCTTGGCCGACCACTGCGTCTGTGGTCCTCAACGTTGCCCGTTGCTGTTCCTCACCCAGTTTTAAACCTCCTACACAGCTGTTTCTATTTCAGTTAAGGACCTCCATATTAAACTGACGATCATTAGCACCTGTTTGGTATAATTGGTTAATCATACACCTGACTATAATCCTACAAAATCCCCGACTTTGGTCACACCAAATATTGATTTGATTTAGATTTTCCTTCTGTTCGCTCACTTTGCATTTTGTAAGTTAATAAAAATAAACAATTACATTTTATATTTTTGAAAGCATTCTTACTTTGCAGCATTTTTTCACACCTGCCTAAACTTTTGCACAGTACTGTATATATTAGTTTTATTTTTTTATAAAATGGATTAAGGCTTTTTTTTTGACTTTTCAGATGTATATAGTTCCAACAGTTTAAAACCTGGCTCGTTTACAAGAGTTTAAAGCTCAGTGAACCAAAGAAAGTCTTTTGATTCTTTTCATTTTTGTTGTTGATTGTATTCACTGTGGCACAATGACAGATTAATGGTGATTTATGGTCTGGATCCTACTGAGATCATTTGAACTGTAATGCATTTATTCTTCCAGAACACTTGCACTCAGCGGGGAGATGTATCTTCAAACTATAATTTGCATTTGACACATTTGTTCCATTTATCACTTTCTGGAGTCATTTTTTGTGACAACTTCTTCTCTTATTTTTTAATTCAGAAGTTGCAGTTAAAGGGATAGTTTGGATTATCTGATGTGGCGTTTTATGGGGGTACTTGGTGATAGTCCGTGTGTCACCTAAAGCAGATGTGGGTCAGCACGCCCACAGCTTCTAGAAGCAGAGAGGAGAACCAGCATGGGAGCTGAAGTGCCACAGTGGACAGGGTCAGCAATTATTTTAGCCCCTTAAATGATTAAAAAATTCGCTCAGTGTATAAAATTAGTTCTTAAAAAAGAGAAGTTTTCTCTTCAATTTACATGATGACAGGACTCGGTTTCTCAGACCTTTTTAGTAGTCTGTGGTACTTTAATTCTCTGCGATTACCTTTGCATATTTTCTAATTATTTAAGCCGAATAAGTGTTAATAAACAGATTTTAATTTCTTTTATATTAAGCTGTTAGACGTCGTCATTTTTGTCAATCTGCAGGTACATTTCACAATCCACAAAACAGATGGTAAAGGACTTAAAGGGGACAGATTGATGAGATCATGGAGGCTTCACTGATGTCCGTCAGGTGAAACTCTAACAGCGTGGGGGTTTCCTACCCCCGAGGCTGAAGAGCTGACAGGTCACAGAGTAACCCAACACACGCACGCCGCCTGAATCCTGTTCATTCTACTGCTTCTCCCCCCTGCTCGCAAATCCCACACTGGATTTGTGTGATTGCAGAAAATAAGATTGCCCAAAAGCGTTTTAAGAGATCTAATGTGGAAAAGTCTGCAACTAAAGATGTTCTGGTGTTTTCTGGACAAGCACATTTTCTTAAGACTACATTGGAAGGCTTTTTACACTCATAAAATCTAAGAAACCCTAACCACAACCAGATGTGCACTTTATTTAACTGATCATTTAACGTGCATCAAAAAAGCCACAGTGATTTCCAAAGACGGGTCATGCTGTGAATCACTGAGGTAAAAGTGTTTTCAATGACTGTGTTTGAATCACAGCAGCTGCAGCGGTGCGTCAAGAGACTAGTCCTGATGCTTCTTTTTTCTTTTTCTTTTTTTTAAAAAAAACAAAACATTTTAAAGATATTTAATGAAAGCATTTGTCCAGAACATGCACACTATGTGCTTGCTCTTGGTGGGAACAGTTGGGTTTATAAAGAGTTTGGTCTAGACCTGCTCTGTTGGAGATAATTGTTAGGATTTAGTGCTTTACGAATACAAATGAATTGAATTATAATTCAAGGAGAGAAGCCATTCGTAATTTCATTGTACCTGAGTATAATGACAATAAAGATCTTTCTGATTTCTGATTCTTTCTGAATTATAAATTGGTTCTCCTATCAGGAATAACCACACTGAGCTTTCAGATGTAAAGTGTTTAATATGTGTGAGATGAAATGTGTAAGACTGATTACAAGTAGCAGTCCCTCCAGGATGTTGTGATCATAAAAATTCAAGCAAATTCAACCAATCCCAATCGTTTCTGCACAACCTTGCGATTTTGTTTAATTATAGCAACTTTTCGGTAAATTTGACCATTCATTGTAGATCCACCAATCATAGACGTCCCCGTGCAAACGTCATACATGTATGTGTCATTGTTTTGTTCCATTTTTACTATTGTCTTGTTTTTTATTTTTATTTTGTCAATGTTTGTCATTGTTATTGACGTTTATCAATGTTCTGTGCACTTTATATTATATAATTTAATACTTGCCGTTTTGACTGAGTATGAGCTGCAAAAAGATTTCACCTCTTTGTGGAATACCACATTAATTTACAAATTTACAAATAAAGCTTTTTTTTTTCTTTTTACCTCAAAAGTGTTTCTGCCCTCCTTCTAAAATAAAAGTAGCCAGACTTGACCTAAACGTCCTAACGACCTAAAAGTCCTTTTATAAAATAAAATTATAAAAGAAAATAATGAACTATGTAATATCACAGCACATATTGTCACAGTCCAGTCTGGTATTGAGAAATTTTTAATCTTGATATTTTAGTATCAACAATTAACTTTGGAAAGAGTTGTTATTTAATCAAAGTCCCAAATCAGTCCTCTCTCCATCCCCTTCTTTTCTAAATGTTTTACAGATGTTTAATTTGGAAGAAGTAGACATTTTTCACCACCATGTCTCAATAGTGAGTTTGGACCTCTAAATTTAAGTCATGTAACACCTTATTATCAATTGCATAATCTTAAGCGCTTTACAAAGCGTAAGGTTTAGTGTTTTTGTCTGCAGTAAGAAACGTTACACCATCAATAGGACATAAGTATTGTCACTTCTAAAGAATAATGTTACAAAAGTGGGTGTCTGTGGCCGTGAATGTGACGTTCACTGTTCATTGTTGCACTCCGGATGTGACCCTGCGTCTTGGATATCCCATCCAGGTGACCAATCAAATGAGATCATTTGGATTCTCAAGCAGAGCAACTTGGCATGATATGCTTATTATTCTGTTATTCTATTTAAAATATTTTCTATAATCCTGAAGTGAAGTTTATAGGTTTGTTTGGTACCACTTTGGGCCATACTATCTTTACACATCACTCAAGGTCACATGGGTGCCTCGTTATAGACAAAACTGAGATTCTTCTGAAAATTTTGATATGAAACACTTGGGTATTATTACTGAATATGCAAGTATCTTAAAAGGTGAAAATTCCCTTATACCCCAACATTAATACTCATTAAAGTTTTATAGATTGGTTATGACAACTTTTGGGTTGCCAGGTCGTTTTAAGTCTCTGCTGTAAATGCATGACTCTTTCTTATGAGTGTTAAGTCATTAAGTGTTCTCGAAATAATCCAAACAAACATGACTTGTGTCTAGGTCAGGTAGCAACAAACAAACAATAAAAACTAAACTGAAATGGACAAACCCACTCACAAACCCACTGAACTGAAAGTAAAGTGAATTCAAAACAAAAACCAAAGACTACTGAAAGGCGTTTCCAGTGTGTTTCTTTGGTATTTCTTTGTAACTGCTAACTAGAAACACTGGCTGATTCCAGTAATAAACAGTGAGAGTTAATTATAACAACCTTGAGGGAGACCTAAATTATTCTTGTCTGCAGGATGTTAAAGGGGTAGTTCGGATTATTTGAAGTGGGTTTGTATGAGTTACTTATAGTCGGTGTATTACCTACAGTAGACTGAGGTCTGCATGCCCCCAGTTTGGAGAAGCAGCAGCAGTACAGGCGACAAAAGCAAAACCATATATTGCTGTGATCAGGGTCAGCAGCAAAAGGCTTTTTACCCACCTAAAAAAATCTGTATCAGATTAAGTGTACACTATATTTTGAATAATTTGACCTTGCTTTTGACATTGTTCGGTTACTGTGCTGGTGCTCCTCTCTGCTTCTCCGAAGTTGGGGCATACTGACCTCAAATAATCTGAACTGTCCCTTTATATTATAGGAAAAATAATTTCCCCCTAAAATAAAGTGAGTTATTTCTTTTCAAACATACATCCTGGAATACCAAAAATCTTGGCACACTGCCATGTGTTTTTTTCCTGTGTAATAACTACAGTAACATTAATCTACCCTGAAGTATTTTTATTGCTATGAATGAAGTCGACACCCTCGCTCCCAATAAGCCTCTCTGTATGTGTATGTGTGTGTGTGTGTGTGTGTGTGTGTGTGTGTGTGTGTGTGTGTGTGTGTCTGGTCTCGTCCTTGTCCGGGTGGTCACAGGCAGCCCCGGCAGCAGCCTCTGCTCTGCTCTGCAGCTCTGTGCTGCTGCTGCAGCACCGTGTTATTTGATCCTTGCTCTTTCTTTGCTGGGAAGAAAAGCTCGCCTCTTTCCCACGCTCTGAGGACACGTGGTGCCCAGAATGAATTGGATTCAGAAGGCCCTCCCTCCCGGTAAAACGTCACCTCTCCCTCTCTCTCTCTCTCTCTCTCTCTCTCTGTCTCACACACACACACACTCACACACACTCACACACACACTGAGTTTAGTTCAACAGGCTTTCTGGCATGAATGTAAAAAATATTGCCAACGGGTGATGATTATAAAAGGGACACATTTGCATGACGGTTTAATATTTATTTCCCTTCGTGTGTCCCAGTATGTGATTTTCCTGGACTCTTTGCAGACTCTTTTCTGCAGCGACATGCATGCCTGCAACATGCCGGGACGGGAGCCTCCTCCTCCCGACTTGTCTGGTCCCGACTACCCCGGGTCTCGGCGCCAAAACTCGGCACAGCGCAGAGATGTGCCTCGATCTGTTCGGCGACTCCGGGTTCTCTCTGTGTCTCTGGGAAAAACACGTTTTGTTTACAGTTCTATTCTATTCAGGTCGTTTATTGGCATGGGAAGCAGATGGGTGCGTTGCCAAAGCAATGTGAAAAAAAAGCAACTAAGAAAGTACACTGCTAGAATAAGTGTGAAATATAAAAAAAAACTCGACATAACATTAACAATAGATATATGGTTTTGTTCTTAAAATGTATACAAATGACCACAAACGTGTCTTTAAAAGGATGGTTGTGCACATAAAGTGCATATAGAGCACAGCCATGTAAAGATGTTCAGTAGGTTGTGTGTTTCCTGGCTCAGGGTCACACGCTGCACCTGAAGATGTACTATCAGAGCAAGATCATGCAAAAGTTGCTGGGTGGTGCAAAAACTGTCTATGACGGTGCAAAGTTTTAAGACTGTTGAAAATAGTTAAGTTGCTGTATTCACCCTCATTGTAACAATCACTACAGTACAGATGTATAAAACTGCAAAATATCAGAAGGTATAATAGTTATAAGCTGTTATAAGCTGTACAATTAGTGTGTCTACAGAGGTCAGGACAGTGCAGGAAAACACAGGTGACTGACAGTCTCCATGGTGGTTATGTTTCATTTGAGGAGATTTTTCTCAATCATGTGAACATTGAAACTAGTTTCTCAAAACTCTAAGCACAACACTGGAAATAGTTCACCACTTTGTCAAAACTGCAGAAATCTCTTTCAAAATGATACATGTTCTGATTCTTTCCGCCACAACGATACACACAGATATCATATGGATATCTCTCAGAGCATCAATTTAAACACTGGTGTGATACATTTAAAACATCACTGTTAAATTACTGTCTGTATGTCAAGTATTTTTTAGCTTCATGGGGACATATTGAGTAACAAATGTATGGGTAGGAGGGAGGGATGCACACCAATATTGGAGAGATGCAGACCATGGAAAAGCACAGGTTGCAGGAGAAAATAGCACCCCAATCTTACTGTAAAGTTTAAGGGTTTTAGTCCCAAACTAGGTTTCAATGCTAAGGTAGCCTACATACAGTAACACATATTGTAATACAAACTGTGAATATATCTATTGCATTGGCCAGTTGTGTCAGCATATGATACAATCTGCATTTTGTCTGTCTAATGAGCTCCAATTGGGCTAAACTCACCATCCCAAAGTCATACTGTAAGTTAGACCGCAGCTGAAATATTGGGCTGATATGGGCGTCTTGAAGATATAGAACAATATAAGCTTATATGTGTACGGATACAGCGACATGAAAATGTTTTTGCTGAACATATAATGCAGAAAACAATGCTTGGGGTGATTTAAATCAGTGGTTCCCAACCTTTTTCTCTTGGAGAGCCTTCACTGTGTAATGAAACTTAAATTTAAACTTAAAATAAGAAAAAAAGGAAAAAAACAAACAAAGAAAATGAGAAAAAAAATGTGCATCTTATCTCTTATTAATTATTAATGATTCATCAATTCATCAACTGCACACAAACAATAACACAATAACATCTTATTAAATGTGATGAGGAGGTGAAATAATCATTTTGTATATGTGTTTTGCTGGAAAAGACTGAAAATGCACCATGAAAATACTTGAAAAGTCTTTGACTTTGGAAAAGGAGCACAAACCCCCGAAATTGTGATTTTAGTTGACATGTCCAAATCTGATTATGAGGACCTCAGAACAAAGTCTTGGGGACCCCCTGTGATTTCTGGCGCCCCCCTAAGGGTGGCCCAGATCCCAGGTTGGGAACCAGTGATTTAGATTAAGAAGAATGTGGAACATTTATGAGGACAAGTATGCATATACTGTGTACTACTAGTGCCATGTACTATGTACTACTACTTAGTTACTTTTAAAATCATATACTGAGTAAGCCTACAATGTGAATTAATACTTTTCATCTGCATTTTTGTAGCCAATAAGGCTGTCCAATCACAAATGGGCCAGTGAAAACCAAGACTTACAGTAAAAAACAAACAGTAGACACAGGTTTGGAGAGGTGACTGTGACCACTGACCAGTTGAGTGTAATTTAGACTGAAGATCTGGAGAAACCTGTTCCAATTTAATGCCTGCTATTAAACATCAAAGGGTAAAAAGTAACCAATACTTACTAATAACTAATAATATGACTTACAGTAACTAATAGAGTAGTTTCTGAGAATAATACTTTTACCTAATTATTTTAACACCAGTAGCTTTACTTGTAATTGAGTAATACTTCAATTTGTAATGGTATTTGTACTTAAGTGCAGATTTTCAGTAAAGTATACAACTCATCACCTTTTATTAATGACTTACTGACATTTATAACTAGCAAAACGGAGCCTCATTGTCAAGTATAAAGTGGTGCATGCTGAAAAATGTCATGGTAAACAATATTGGCCCCGGCCTTAGGGTGTGAATCTGATCATTTGATATGTTAATTCTGATATGCCAATTTAAACTTTTTGACTAATGCTGATGGTGGTTAACTTTTAGTAACTTATTAACAAATATCTGATGAAGCTGATAGGTATAAATGCTGTGGATGGAGAAGACAAAGTAAGCTAAGTAAGCAATGAGATCTGAGGCTTAACAGTGCAGATTGATAAGGGCTCACTATTTGGCAAGCAACAGTCACTTTTTCTAATGTGTTGCAACAGCTTATTAATGATTTATAAAGAGTTTACAACCTAATTAAGAACCTAAATGCAAACTTATAAAAAGTCATTTATAAGGTTAGTCTAATTGTTAAGTGGTACAAGATGATTTTTGGGTCGATTATTGCAAACTATGATTGCGATTGGTGTGCGCTGTAAGTCGCAGATGTGTTAATAATTCCGCCTGTCAAAGAGAAATTCAAAGATTGTAAAATAATTGTTTAAAGTGTTTCGTCTCTGCTTGAAGAGACGAAACACAACAGTCTCATGATTGTATCTGGTTTTGGCGGCTTCCCAAATGCACATTACCAGGAAAAGACTCAGGAGTGAAGTGGTGGGGGGCAGAGAGAGGAGAACAAATGCAACAGAGTTTGGGGGAGAAACTCATCCAGTCAGAGAAACTTTTGGCTCCTGCGGTCTGTGCAAATGTTTTCCAAGTGTCCAGACGCACTGCAGCCAAAGCTCTGATAGCGGACAGATGTTCCTGATTTTCCAGAAGATGTTCTGTACCATTCAGTAACCCTAAGAAGAAAACATATTTATAACAAAACATAATAAAATGTTATCCTAAAAATACCAAACCTGAAATCAAATCTCAAAAAGTAACTATAACCTTTGCACATTTAGATTTTAACTACAAACTCCAGTATGCCCATGCAGGTCAGTGCTGCGTCATATGAAGGCTATAGAGAGGAACACACATCTGTTCCTGTAGCCTACACAAAAACGTCTGTGTTATTCACCACATTTCTATGAATGAGTCAGAGCTGCTGTCTTTGTTTTGGAGCATTTGCAGCTGTGGGTGCAGAAGAACAAACAGTAAACAGGCAGCACACAGACACACAAACAGTCACCTGCAGATGCACCTGGAAGTGTGCAGAACATGATGAATCACAGTCTCCCACACAAACTGTTTGGCCTACTGCCCAACAAAGCTGTGACCTAAGATACAGTGGCACACATAAGTACTTTTTACCGATCAGCTAGTAGGATCAATTTTGTTGTATAGTGAGATAGCTCAGGCCAGTTAAACCCCTAAAGGATAGTTTGGATCATTTTAATGTGGGGATGTGAGAAGTATGCAACAAAAATGACAAGACAAAAATGACATAAAAGGTGTAACAACACA
>JAJHUR010085999.1:0-23161 GCA_027495735.1 Lutjanus campechanus | reverse complement strand
AAATAAAAAAAAAAAAAAAAAAAAAAAAAAAAAAAAAAAAAAAAAAAAAAAAAAAAAAAAAAAAAACAATGCAAGAAAATGAAAAATGAAGAAGACATAACAAGATGGAAAATAATGTAAAGTTGTAACAAAATGATATAGATGTAACAAGACCGACAATGGCGTAACAAGACCAAAAAGACATAACAAAAAGACATAGTATCAACACTGATTTCAACCTGAATGGATGAACAGTTACTCATACAAGAGATGATTCCTTGGTTTATCCATCAGCATGACGGTCATAACAAGACAAAAACGACTTAAAAGATGTAACAAGACAAAAGAAGACGTAAAAAGATGAAAAATACGTAACGAGACCAAAAAGTACGTATTAAAATGAAAACATAACATAAGACATAACAAAACGTAAAACTATATAAAAGACGTAACAAGATGAAAAATTACATAAAAGATGTAACAAAACGTAACAATACCAAAAAGATGTAGCAAAACGGAAATGACGTAATAAGACGAAAATCGACGGAAAAGACACTGACTTAAGAAGACGAAAAAGACGTAACAAGACGAAAAATGAGTAAAAGGTGGAACAAGACAAAAAAAAAACATCAGAAAAGACTCGACAAAGATGAATGAATGAGGTTCAGTGAAGTTTGAGTGAGATTTCAGAGCCTGTATTTTGTCACTACACTTGAGTAAAGTTGAATAAGAGCTTCTACTTTTTTTCTACACAAGTATTTACACTTCTACTGGAATAATGTGTGTAGCCTACTTTTGCCACCTCTTGAAAAACAGGAACACGACTCTGTCTAAAATATTGCCGCAGTCATGTTTTCAGTCACAGTTTTTTTTTTTTAGATTTAATAAAATAGGTTGTGACCTTCATTTGTGAGAGCTGTTGCTGTTTCTCCCACACTGACACAGACGCACAATCTCACACTCACGTAGACAGATGCAGCCACAGACGTGCGCCAAATGTACAGTTCAGAGTGTGGGAAAAAGAGGACAGTGTGAAAGCCACCAAACCATCAGAGCGGAGGGTGGTTTATAAAGTGTTATACAGATTAGATGAAGCACGGGGCCGCCAAACGGAGCAAACGGTCCGAGCGGAGGCTCACATGAACCTGCTGTGGTTTCCACATTTATCCTTCCATCTATCCATCTGTCATTTTCACATGGGTTATGTGTATCTGTCTATCAATATCTGTCACCACCTTCTCCACCTCTCTTTCACACACTCTCATACACTCACGCACACACACTCTCTCTCTCTCTCACACACACACAGGCACCCAGTTCCCACGGTGGCGGCGGGGGGAGCGGAGCGGCGTGTCAATCTGCGCACAGCGTCACCTCTTTTCACTTGCAAAAAGGAAGTAGCGCAGAGCTTTTGTTATTTGAAGTCCCACAGACTCGTCGCTTCAAAACAACTGGAATATATCCGCAGTTTATGATTTAAACAGCCGCCTATAATCTCCTCCTCAGAGGTGTTTTTTTATGGAGCCGTTCTTACAGAGCTTTGTATTTTACTGTCATGCCCATTTGGTTCAGAGACCTCATCACTGTCCTGAGAGGACACACGGGCTCTCTGGAGTTTCACATTTTCAGTTGATGCTTTAAAACTACATTTTTGTGTCTTTAACTATTTAGGGAATAATCTGCTTTGTCTATCATCCGTTTAACTTTCATTGCACCAACCGACTGTTGATTTGAAATAGCCTCACTTTGGAGCAAACATTTAGTTCATTGTTTTCATGTTTGGACACAAATGAACTGAGAGGTTCCCCGGCACTTTCAGGGTCACACTGAGGAGAAAGTTGGGCCACGTATCGCTCCAACAGCAGCACACAGCTGTAAACCACACCCTGTCCCAGATAGCATATCATTATCAGCACCTTTTCCGCACCCATTTTACATGAAAGGGTGTTAATGATGCTCATTTAGAAAGAGACATCCAAATAACCCGTTCTGACTAATATAATTAAGTTTTTTTTTCTTTTTAAGAAGTTAAATAATGAGTTAGATTTGCTTTTTCGTGAGAAACAAAACATGGTGTAGGCCCAATATCACATTTACACTGGCGGTAACTATACCATAAAGGGTTCCTCGGCTTGTCCCCATAGGAGAACCCTTTCTTAGTTAAAATCCTTGGAACATTCCTGGTAGAACCCTTTATGGAGGTTGCACTTTCAGTCCTTTCAGAGGGTTCTGTCTTGAACCATAATATAATTATACCTTATACCTTGAACCTACCCAGAACCCCTTATAAGTATGTCTAAAGGAGAATCCTTCTATGGTGCAATGGTTCCACCCAGGACCCTCTCTGGGGATTTTTTCCAGAATCTCTCCACCTTCTTTGGGTACTAACAAGAACACACTCAGAGGGCTATACTGCAAACCCTTTTATATTCCAATGGCCTTTTCTAGAACCTACCTAGGGGGTTTACTGAGAACCTTTTTACATTCCAGAGGTTTTATCTAGAACTTACTCAGGGGGTTCTACCACGTAGAACCTCAGTCTTTCAGGAAGAACTTTTTTGGAGCCCTTATTTCTAAGAGTGAACCCTTATTTCTGAGAGGCCTGTCCAATACTGCATTTTAGGGGCCAATGCTCATCCTGCTGCTGAGGAGAAAAAAAAACCCTGTGCAGGTACTCCCCCCCCCCCAGCAGGGATGTAAAATGGGTCTTATCGTCCAAAATCATAACAGGGCACTGAAACAGTAAACGTTGACTGTTGTTTTTAATTTTTAATCATATTCTGTAAAAAAAAAAAAAAAAAAAAAAAAAAAAGTTGGTGGAGTTGGACACCATGTATGTCGATACGGATTTAGACCAATACATAACAGGTCAATATTGGGTATCGGTAGGGCTCTAGTTTTCACACTGGGTAAAATTATTTCATGGATGTGGAACATCTTTTAAAAATAAAGTTTCTATTTGATTTGATTTCAGTAGACTTTTTTTGCTTTGCATGAATAAAATCCTCTCTGATGCTCTTTATTCTCCATCTGCATCGCTGTCAGTGAGACGTCGAGAAGTTTGACGGACGTTTTCCTGTTGATGTTAATCCAGTGAATGATCCTTTACAGCAGCTCACAGCTCCGGCAGCTCCGGCAGCCTCTGGCTCTTTCAGTCACAGGAGATCGGATACAGAGCTCACCGTAATGCTGCTCCGGGCGACTTGTTTAATATTTCTGCAGCAGCAACATTTGGCTCCCCCTCCTCCTCGGAAGACCACGCCCCCTCCCCGCAGATTCACAGGGGCTCTGATCCCTCCCCCTAACGGAGCCGGCAGCCTATAACCTCCTCGGGTTTCCGCCCATTCCTCCACAGTTGATTCTTTGGGATGGTATTGTCATGCAAATGAAGGACGCGTAAAATCTTCCCCCAGAGCGCAGCGCAGAGCAGAGACTCACACGGACCGCGCGGAGGACACAGACCGGGGCCACACGGTGGATTTGTATCGCTTTCGTCGCTACGGACCCGTCCATCTGTCACAGGTAAGTCCCAAATGCACTGCGGATTAAATTCCCACACATGTTAAGTGGCCAGAAATCAAGCCGTGCGTAAACGAGTGCGCACGGCGGTCTCCCTCCTCTCCTGTCCTTGGATGTGGCGGAATGTGGGGTCTCTCTCGCAGTCGGAACTCATTCGGACCTCTGTTGTCTTTATTTTGTCTTTCCCAGACAGCCTGGCCACATGAGCAGCGACATATAGCCGGGACGTGTAGCCAGGACCGTTCAAGGAAACCCAGCGGAGGCTGCCCTGTGGAGATCATACTTCCAGTTTCTCCAAGTGAAGCCGGAGGTATCTCTCTTCTCCATCCCCTGCTACAGGCTACCTGCTGCTGCTGCTGCTGCTACAGGGGGGACTACATCTAGAGACCTCTGGATCGCCTGAGAGCACCCTTTTATGTTTTAGGGATTTTAGGATCTCTCAATATTAACATTTTTGCACACCACGTGTGTTGATTACTCTCGTGTCCTTTTTGGGATATATCCAGCGCTACTTTTTCCTGTTTTAGTGCCTTATTAACTGGTTATAATCCAGTGAAACTGTGGCATTGTCACCAGACCAGAGACGCTCAACAGGGAGAAGACGATTATCATCAGCTTTAGAGCCCAGCAGGCAGGATTACTGGTTCCCCCACCTTCTTCCTCCTCCTCCTCCTCCTCCTCCAGCGAGCTGCAACCATGAGCCAGGCGGATGTGTCGACTTGCTCCGCGCCGCAGAGGGTTTTCCAGGAGGCGGTGAAGAAGGGCAACACCAAGGAGCTGCACTCGTTGTTGCAGAACATGACAAACTGCGAGTTCAACGTCAACTCCTTCGGGCCGGAGGGACAGACGGCCCTGCACCAGTCCGTCATTGACGGCAACCTGGAGCTGGTAAAACTGCTGGTGAAGTTTGGCGCAGACATCCGGCTGGCCAACAGGGAAGGGTGGAGCGCTTTACACATCGCCGCCTTCGGGGGCCACCAAGACATTGTACTATACCTCATCACCAAGGCCAAGTACTCCTCTGGCGCCCGGTGATCTGTCTCTGCTGTCAGGTAATACAACCAGAAAATTAAAAAAATCACAAAACAACAAGTGGAAAATAAAACACGGGAAAGCCAGGCTCTCGTAAAAGCAAAAAAACTGCCATTATCTTCATAGTTGTGCCAAATTATCTAGAAAGTGAAATAAAAATAGGCCAATAGGCTAACCAAACGGGGCCCTCTGTGCACTCTGAGTGAAGCACCACATGGTTCATAGATACACAGCGCTTCAACACAAAAAAGAAACGCCATTTCTGTTGGTGGGTTTGTTGGTACTAAAGCTTTCCTCTTGAATGTGTATACTAGATCCTGTCGTCCACTATAAAAGAAGCCACTGTCTGTGTATCCATCACATGTGTGTGTTTGGACTCCAGAGTGCAGATGACCCAGTTTCTTCCTCTCTCTCCCATCCCCAGTACAGTTGAATGGTTTCTTTGTGGGGGGTGGGGGGGGGGGTGCAGCAGCAGCAGATTTGACCTGTTGCTCCTCATTGTTCACCCTTTTTTTTAAGTTATTTTATATGATGAAACACGGCACTTGATGCTACATGGCTGCATGCTGGAATATCTGAAAGGGAAGACACATGAACAAGAGAAGAAGGGTTGCCCTCTGTTGGCTACCAGAGGTCTATTTTCTTTCATTCATTGATTTTTATGTTTGTTTTTAACTCAAAGAGCGGCATTATGGCTATCCAACATGCTTTCAGATGTGTAATCATGATGAAACAACAAGTGGCTCCATCATTGTTGTGAAGTACTGTACACCAATAGCTTTACTTTCTGTTTTTTTTTTTTTGTTTGTTTTGTTTTTTGTTTTTTTTGGAAAAAGAAGTGACAGTAGCTGAATGCAGATCCTTGCCATGTTGGCGTCCAACTTTTTCAAGCCAGTGCGACCACTTCTTCTTCGTTGCCTCTGCCAAGTGGTCGTTGTGTTATTTTGTAAAAGATAAAAAGAAACCGCTGCTTTCGCTTTGTATCAAAAAAAAAATTGGAATTCACTTTATAATCTCCTTTCAGTATTTTATTAACATCCTAGTCATCACTGTGAAAGCAGGCTGGGTTTTTTCTTTATTTATGAAGGTACATTGAGAAGATGCATTTTTTGAATATGTTGTGGTTCTTCTTAAAAGAAAATCTATGAGTGTAAAGAATATCTAGGGTGACTCAAGCTGCTTCAGACTCGTAGTATAAACTGTCCCGTGTGGAGGTAGACCTGCCACTCCCCCCACCACCATCACCACCCCAGGAACCCCTCTGTTTTAGCCCTCCGCCTCCCATCAAAAGGACTTTGTTTGGTTGCCTTTTGCCAGCTACCTCGACTATAAAGTATTCTCAAGTTGCTCAGCTCTCTATCACCACTCTGCCACGTTGTTTTCAGAGTCTGAAGAGATTCACAATTTGTCTGTGATCATCCGCATGCCAGTATGTTTTTTTTTCTCTCTTTTTTAATTTTTTTTTATTATTATTTTGCTATGTAGCCTAACAGACATGATGGACTTCAGTACAGAAGATGCAAATGAACCCAATTCCTGCATCCTCAGTCGGGACAGTTTATTCTACACTACAACCAAACCAATTCTGACAAGCATAGCATCATTTTGCCTTTTTTTCTGCAAGGGTTCTTTCTCTCTGTCTGTCTCTCTCTCTCTCACACACACACACACACACACACACTGCCCTATAAAGCTCCACTTTGCTCTGTCTGTTTGTCTTCAACAGCCTGTTTTTTTTGTTTGTTTGTTTGTTTGTTTGTTTTTTCAGTCATATACACACAAAAAAATGGAATTGTATCGCATGACTTATAAATGCAGGGAGTTTTATTGCACAAAAATGCAGAGCCTTGCGCACCCCCAGTGTTTGTACGGGGTAACTGCAGGAGCCAAGGCTTTGGAATAGTTACTACTACTGAGCAGGACCCTATTACTGTTGTTGGACGATGAAGACTTAAAAAAAAAAGCAACACATGACTATTGCAGGATGTCACAAAAAAAAGGAAAGAAAAGAATTTGGTTTCATAAACTTGCCTGCTGCATTTTGAAAGTCATGGCACCCTAACATTTGTATCAATGCTGCTTGTATTTTTCTTTTTTTTTTCTTTTTTTTTGTTTTGTTTTGTTAATGTTGATGTTTTTTTTAAAAGCCTACTGCTCAAATAGAAGCCTCACAGCAGCACTGGTTCACCTCATGAGAAGCCGTTGAATGTGTGTGTTTTTTAAAAAATCGAAGTGTGCGTGTGTGTGTGTGCATGATTGTGTGCTTCTCATGAGGCCCCCGCCTGTGTCGCTGTGTTAAAAACAACTTCCCATTTTAAAACCTGGAACAACCACAAGTAACTGAAGCGATAGATCCACTACATCAAGGTATAGATTGGTATCAGGCAACAAATGAAATATGCATCGCTTGTCTTAAACTTGATGTTTTTTGTTTTTTCTTGTTTTTTTGTTTGAATATTGCACTGATGACTGTCGTTGAAAAGTTGGCTTTTATGTGTCAACATTTTAATTTTTTTCTGAATAGAAAAAAACAAACACAACAAAATACTATTGTATAAATATATGCTCCAGGTGATAATGTCCTAATGTGTGTGTTACTTTGTGGAAAAAACATGATGTTTTTTAACAAAGATGCGTGTATCTCTGTGATTGGGTGTATGTATATATACATATGGATATATATATCGACGCTGATGATGATGATGATGATGATGATGATGATGATGATATCTTGGGGCACTTTCTTTTCTGAAGTGCTGTCTTCCTGTTATTTTTTTGAAAGGGGAATAATACATTTGATGGTAAGATCATTGTAACATGATTAAAAATTGCACGGTTGTGTGGTTGTTTGGCTTACCAGGGTCATAACATTTATGACGTAAGGAGCCAGCCGCCGGATTGGTGTACATGAGTGAGATGATTTTTAAAAAAGAAAGAAAAAGAAAAAAGTGCTGACTTCTTTGGACCAAGTTGTGTTTCTGGTCTTGCTTCATTTCAAGCAAGAGGAAACAGCTGATTTTTCATGAGTGATGCAGATGTTCCATCATGTTTGATCTGTTTGTTTTTGTTTGTATTCTTTTATTTTTGAACGTTTGTAACACTGTGATGATGACGTGACGTCATGTGGAGATGAGTGCTGTATTATTTTTGTACGTTTGTGTACAAGCCAGTAAAGAAATCATTAAACTCAAATTCTCTGTGTATGCATACATTTCTTCCTCATCTCCCAAGCCAAAGCTACCCCTCCTCCTCCTCCTCCTCCTCCTCCTCCTCCTGCATTTTTCATAGAAAAGGTTGGTTTGGGAAACACACCCCTACCCTCCTCTCTCTGTCTCTCTTCTCTCCCTCCCCTGTCTTCCAAGCCGGGCCCAACCCAGATCCCCATTCTCTCCTTTTGTCATTCATCTGGCCTCATCCTTTCACTGCCGGGATAAAAGAGCCCAGTGCATTGTGGGTAGGCTCAGTTTAAAGAAGGGTCCCCTCCCCTGTGTGTGTTGTGGGAGAGCTGGTTTTATGTTACCCCCACACACTCAAAAACTTTCCAACACACACTCCTCTCTTGTGCTCTTTTTCTAGCGTCTGAGGCTCAATCTTTGCACGACAATCCAGCTCTGTGCTAACAACCTGCTTGAGTATGTCTTTCACTCATTATCCATATGCTTTTTCTCAAATTATCTTCCTAACCCCTTCCCCCTAAGCTGTACAACTCTGCCTCTCAGCTGATTTGTTGGACAGGAACAAAACATACTCCTGCCTGTTATTTTTTTTCTATTTGTGAATTTTCTTGTGAAATAATGTTCTCCTGTAATGATGCGTGAAATTGCCCTGAAAATGGTTGGTTAAACTTAACAAGTCTCACTTCATTTGGACCGGTCATGAGTCAAAAAAAAAAACTGGAACATGCATTCATTTGCAGCCAAAAAGTGGTTAGGAAACATAGTCTCAATGTCAGTGTTTGTACGGGTGCTGCAAATCCTTGAAAACATCTGAATATTATGTAGTGCTTTCAAGGTTTGAAAAGTGCTTGGATTTGGGTTAAAGTGCTGGAAACTGGTTGAGACTGTAATTGCAGGCTGTAATTGACTGTAATTACTTTTATAATCATCTGACTGAATAGTTGGAAATACAGGTTTAGTCTACTTACAGATGGATGAAACTTTTTTGTGTTGTCCTTTAATTTGTAGAATGCTATCACAAAACATATCGTATTTTTGGATGTTTCTGCAATAACAATTGCTTTAATGTGAGGAAGAAGTGAAATACTCAGAGAAAAGCTTGAAAAGTGCTTGAATTTGACTTGGGAAAATGTGTAAAAATCCTGTAATGTGTGCATTTTATACTGGCCAACAAGGGTTGAAGTGATTTTTTAGTTAAGCCTTTAAAGGGACAGTTCAACCTAAAATCAAAAATGCATTTTTCCCCTGGTCTGTAGTGTTATTTATCCATCTACATAATTTTGATGTGAGTTTCAGAGTTTTGGAGATACTGCCTTCTCTCAAATATAATGGGACTAAATGGCAATTAAAAATACATTCAAAAACAGAAATAAAGTAGTTTCAGTAGATTCTACTGCAGAAAGAAAATATTTCCGACATGAAACTGCTCACAATGAGGTGTGTGCATTATCTTGAGTAACCGAGTCATCATTTTTGGAAAGAGACGGTGATTTTGAATGTTTCAAATGTATTTTTTTGGTGCTTTGTGCCCCACAAGTCAAGTGTCATTTGGTCTCATTATATTGAAGAGGAGGCAGACTTCTTTACGGCTGGTATCTACAAATTCTACAACTCACACCAAAACAATCTAGATGGATAAATAGCACTGCAGGCCAGGGGTTAAATAGGTATTTTTGGTTTGGGGCTGAGCTATCCCTTTAAATGTATCATTTTTCAATGATTTTCTGTGCTGCAGAGTTCCGTTTTGGCTTCTTGTCCTTTGTTTTTAATCTCTTCTTCATTGTACTAAGATAGTGTGGGATACATTTTGGCCACTTGCATTGCGCACATAAGTCTCGGCACCTGTTTGTTTGAAAAGGAACCCTTCATTGAGTCATGTTCTCCTCGTTTCATGGAAATGCTGAGTTGCAACTGATATTGCACGGCTGTGGGAGGGTCGTGGGAAAAGCGACACGACAATACATCTTTCTACATATCAGACCTGTTCGTGTTGTAACATTCACTGGGTGTTGACCTGCAAATGTTTGAGCAAAGAGGGTTACAAATGCGATGGAAATAACTGTTGTGGTTTGAGAGTTTCCATTTCACCCTGAATTTAAGTGAAAAAAAGGAGTAGTATCTTACATCTGGTCTTCACTGGCAGGAAAAAGTTTGTGCTATTGTTAGAGCAGCTGTTAAACTTGCGTTCTGGGCTGCAGCTGAACCATCCGTGACCTCGGCTCAAATGTTCTGCACCGACCACACCAAGTGCACCAATCTGATGCATTTCTTTGTCAAACGCAACACCGGGAAAGTTAACTCCTCCAAACACCAGCCCCTCTGTGTTTTGATACCGTGGCAGGCCGAACGGGCTATCTGGCTTGCTGTTTGCTTGTCTTTTCCTCTCTCCCTCCCAGTCTCTCACTTCTGCAGGATGTTTTTGTTGAGTTGGGTTCCCTATTGTTCACACACTGAGTTGGCTGGCCTCCCAGGGTTGCTGCTGGCTGCTAGGCCCCCTAATAGGTTCTTCATGTGCCTTGGCTTTCCTCGCTCATCTTGGTCTGGCCTGCGCATGGAGCAGCCAGACAACACAAGGCATTCTGGGAGGGATTTTGACAAGTGAGAGAAAATCAGATGCAGAATTGTTTGGAGGAATTGCATGAAGTCCAGAAAACAAGGGGGATTTGCTTCAAAATCACTTCATTACCATCATTACTGCTCATTCCAGAGAATTAGGACAAAATTGTATTTTGAGGGGGTTCCAAGTAAACCTTGTGTCTGTTAGAACATGGAGCTGACAGAAATCTGTGATCCAAATTTAATGGGTCATCATTTTAAAAAAAAATCGATTTTAAAACAGAGCTGATTATATAAGCACAGTTTTAGACATATGTTATCAGTAGATATTGTTAGTTTTAGGTTTCTAGTTTCTAGATTTTGAAAGCTCTGAACACATTTTTGAATTGTTTAAAGTTGTGAATTCTTGTCTTGACACATATTTGATATATGTATAAATCTTTAGGTTTATATATATAGATTACATTTAGATGAGATTTTCACAAAAAAAAAGATTTTTGTTTTATAGGGTTTTTTTGGTAGGAAATGATTTGTCTCAATTCTCCAGAGTAGGTTGACTGTTTTTGTATTTCACTGATTAACTGAGTCAAATATTGCTGCTGAGTTGCTGTTAGAGCAGCTGCAATCAAGTGCATCTGTGTGATTATCTTCTCCATCTCCATTCAAAAGGCCATTGTTCAGCGGCTCATAAAATATTCATATCCATGATTACACCCCTCATTTGAAGGGTTACACTTGATCTGTAAGACACAAGATTAACTGAACATCTTGTGATACGTGTAAAATGCAGTTTAATTGGTTTTGCAACACTGAATTCCTCATTTTATAACGACATACAGTACGTGTACAATGATCTTTGATTGTGGCTTCCTCATAGTTTCTCTGTATTGACATGATTACCATTTGATTGGGTAATAATGTAATGCAAACGGCTTGTTTGAATGAGATCTGTTTTACGTGGAGAACACATATGAGGAACTTTGAGAGTTGCTGTGGGAACCTGTGGAGTGATGACAGCCATATAAAGAGGAACTAAGAGAGGCGTTTAACAGTCTTTCCAGTGTCTTGAATTAGGCTGCACAATAAGTTGTGACTTTGCTTCATGTTGGCTTCCAAATGACACCTGTACTGCTGCTTAAATTACGTCATAAACTGAAACTAATTCATTGTACTATTCTTCCTCTTATGACTATGCAGAGTACATGGGAAAATAAGACTTTTTTTTATCCTTATGGCAAAATTTTCTTTTTGCTACTTGCAGCAGGCACAGTGTCAGCTAGTAGAGGTAGGCACTACACAAATGTTTGATAATTATAACCATAGCAGCCAAGTCACTTCATCTGTACTTTCTTCGCCCCCAAAATGTGTCTTAGATGTTACTTGGGATTGATGTTGTTGAAGGGATGTTCTGATTTTTTCCCGTCAGAAAAGGCTCTCTGATGATATGGTTAAGTGGTGAAAATATTATACATATAGCATACACTTAAACTGATTTATTTTGGTGGACCTTTATTAAGTGGCTAAAACATGTTTTGCTGCTGAACCTGTTCGCAGCAACACATTTCTTAGCTTCCTACACAGGTACTCCTCCTACTTCTCCAAATCGGGGGCGTCCTGACCGCCACCTGCTGTAGGTGATAAGTACCACATACACTTCCATTAAAAAAAGAACAGAACTATTTGTTTAAAGCCCCTACACATCCACAGTCCAGCCACACAGGTGTTTTCACTGACATTTCCCTCCCTCTCCTCTTAGTTCTGTTGCACCTGTTAGGACAGGACAACTTAACTTTTCATCAGTCTTATTGCCGCATAGAGTTTGGTGACGTCACTTACTTCCCATTGTAGGTCCGCCCAACTTCCACCCGACTAGAGGTCTAATCAGCCAGAGTGATTGAGAAATACTTGTGTGGGTGTGCAGGGCGTTTACATTTGTTTACAATAATTAATGAACTATGGCACAGAAGGACTGAAGTCCTAGCATGTACATAGTGCTCACGGCTGTTCTGGGAATTTTCCACAAGGTACACACCTGTCCTCCTGAGGCCTCGTTCAAAAAACTCTTCATCGACTCTACATTTTCTTGACTGTCCTATAGGATTATATCAAAGAATTGGATTTAGCTAAATCATGAGATATTTATCTTTTTTATTTTTACCAATTAATTTCAGTATTTAGATTAATTCAATATTTTAGCCTTTAACTGCAAGGTTGAAAACAAAGTTATTTATATTACTGCATTTATTATTACTTATTATTTTTTATTTTGAAAGACAACCTTATAAAGTTGATATAGTAAACTTGGTGGCAAATAGTTTCTTATTTACACATCCAGCAGCAACATTAGCATTCATATGAAATTGTGTTTGTGTCTACATGTTGAATGTAAAATCCAACATTTTTTCTTTATGTTCACCAGCTAGTTGCCAACTGTGTGTTTGGTGCTGGATGTTCATATCATATACTGTATAGAAGTGGACGGAGCTTCCGGCTCCGAAAAATGAAGCCAATGCGGAAGTGCAGTAACGCTGTATTCTCACCGAAATCCAACAGGGGGCGCGCGAGCTGGCTGCAAAAAGAAGCCCGGTCCCATTGACACCCGTTCTAAAATGCCAAACTTGGGGCGGAGGTTTAGCTTGGTCGGTAGAGCATCCGCCCCATGTACTGAGGCTGTCAGTCCTCTGCAGCGGCCGCTGGTTCGATTCCCGCCTTCGGCCCTTTGCTGCGTGTCATCCCCTCTCTCTCTGCCCCATTTCCTGTCTACTCTTCAGCTGCACTATCCAATAAAGGCACAAAATGGCCAAAAAAATAAAATAAAATAAATAAATAAATAAAATGCCAAACTTTACAGCTGAAATAAACATATTTATAGCCCGTGTCAAAAAACGATTTTGGTCTCTATCGCTAATATCCCCCACCATGTTCACTAAACCAGACTTGAATTTTCATATAAGTCATTCGTTGATTTTATATTAAGGCTTAAAGTTCTGTATAATTAGGGGCGTGGTTTCGTGATTGACAGGCGTAGTGCCCTATGGTAGTGCCACTCACTCGCTCCGATAGACTATACCGTGCTCGCCCCCCACCACCCACCCTGCTCCACCGTCTCAACCAATCATATTCACATCCAGTTTCAAAACTGTCAAAATGGCGCTGGCCAAATCTGAAACTCGAGGCTTCAAAACGGGTGTTCAGAAACCAATGGGTGACGTCACGAAAGCTCCGTCCACTTCTATATATACAGTCTATGGTTCGTATACTGCCTGTAGCCATTTTAATCATTGTGCCTCTTTAAGTGTAAGTTTAAAGTTCATACTGGATCAAAGTTCACACACACATGTTCAAACAGCGCAAGGACAGAGGGAGCAGATTGAGGTTATTTTGACTGACCAAACATTTAGCCCAGGTCTATGATCTTATATCTTAATTAAATAATTGATGCAACTGTGCTTTACATTATTGACTCTTTATTTCATTGACATTCATGTTGAGAGTAGCAAATTGAAATTGATACATAAAAAGCACAAATCTGTGCATAAAAATGTCATGGGGGAGGGTGCCCAGACTCCCGCTTAACCTGTGTCTCCGGGCATGGGGCTGCTGGCAAGGTGTCCCTTATTTTTCCACACTGGAGGTGGCAAATAACAGGAATACAATTCTTGTTTCCCCTCGTTGATTGATACAGCCGATTTGAAAATAGACAGAAAACTCTCAGCCTAATTTCAAAAAGAGGGATAAACTTCATTTACTCAGGTTAACCTCACCACTACACCCCTGAACTAAATGGTGCCATAATATATTGTCAAAATGGATTAAATTATGTCCAACAACAAAAATATACCATGATGCAGTGTTGGGAAGAAATATATTACTGAGTAATATATTATTGTAATATTATTACTTTACCCAGTGGTAAGTAGTGTAAAGGATTACAATTTCCAAAACAGTAACTAGGCTATATCACAGTTACTAAACTGAGTAACTCTGAGTTACTGACTTACTTTTTGACCAAGGTAGGCTGTATGTATTATTATGATATGTACATGCAGCAGGCCAGGACATGTCACGTAAGCTGTTAGCCAAAAAGCTAGATGAAATATGGAGGATGAGGGAGAGGGATAGAGGCATACTTTCAACAGGTGGAAGCATTTTCATTATTTTGAGTTTGTTTGGCTCCTCAAGAGAGAATTTACAGTGATGCAATCTAATTTGAAGGCCACACTCAGAGCGGGAGACTGTGTCTCTAGCACAGCCGACATCTGGACAGCTAACAACAAAAACTGAGTGTTAACAGTTCAGTGGATCAGCAGTTCAACTTTGGAGCTCAACAAGGTCACCAACAAGGTACAAATGTAATACCAAGCAACAAGAAAAGTAATATTATCAGTTTTAAAGGAGTAACACATAAAAAGTAACTTATTACATCTCCTGAGTAACTTGCCCATCACTGCTGAGATGTGGGGTCTGTCTTCTGAAATCAGTGCAGTATGTTGCCCAAATGGGCCCACAAGCATCAAATAAACTTGATGATGTGTGTATTATTCAGTCTAGTTTGACTCATTTTCCAAACTTTTGAAATAGAACTAGCCTTTGCTTTCACACTCAGAACAACTGTTTTTTCCGTGTACTTAGAACACAGGCTGAGATGGTTGTGGACCTTGCCCATGAGTTTGCTGAAGCATGCATTTCTATGTGCTGCAAAACCACGCCCATCCGGGCAAAACACCAAGTTTTTAGGGAGTCCCCTCCTCAGTAATGCGCTTACTCTAGCTGCAAAAAACCAAGATGGCGACCTCCCCAAAATGCCAAACTTGTGGCTTCAAAACAACAGGCCACAAACCATTGGATGATGTCATGGTGCCTCCCAATACCACTGTCTCTGAGTTTATCAAGACAGGTGTCTGTCCGGTTTAGCTGTTGTCTGGGCAACAACTGCTCTTCCTGGTGTCCACAATCACATCCCTCAGTCTCATTTCCTGACTTATCAGCATATTTTCCGCAGATTCATCCCGTGTGAAATCCTTTTTGACAGCCCTGCACCATGTTGCTGACTTATTTTGGTGACAGTCGCCTCACCCACAGCAGCGGCCCATATGCAGTGAAATCAGCACAGAGTCAGTGCTGCTGCTGGTGGATGACCGTGAGCTTTAAATCCTGCTGATACAACACTTTCTCCCCGACAACAAAAACATGTCTGTCGCTAAACACGACCAAGTGAACACCCCCTCCCCAGAGTCTGCCTGCGAGTAAGAAGGGGAGTAAAAGAACTGAAGTGAGAGAGAGAGAGAGAGAGAGAGAGGGAGAGAGACAGGTGGTCGGGCCGGTCTTTTCCTTGCCCTCCGCTCCTTTTTGAACTTTTCTTTCATTCTTCCAGTTCATTCTGTGCTTCTTTCCATAGCGCTAGTGACAAGGCGCTCCATTCACTGCCTCATTCTTCCACCCCTCCCTCCTCCCTCAATCTCCCTCACACACCCCGACCCCATCCCCTCCCTCCTGGCTCCTTTGTCTCGCTTGCGGGGGCCTGCTTTAGCTGCTATTCACCAGCCAGACGGACCGCCATTGACTGGACCCCCCTCTATCCTCCCCCCCTAACATCCCTCCCTCCAACAAACACCCTCACACACACACACACACACATATGCACACAGCAACCTGGCCATTCCCCACCCTACGCCCTGTATCAGGCAGCTGCTATGCTAATAGGGAGGAAGGGATGGATGGAGGGAGGGAGGGAGGGATGAGGAGGAGAGACAGAGCAGCCAGCCTATAGTAAAGCGACAGAGGGAGGGAGAGCAGGGAGAGTGACCCCGCTCCTCCATCTCCATAGCCATGCCAGAGCAGCAGCAGACCTCCTGTTACACAAAGGGAGACCCCCCCCACCCCTTCTCACCCCTCTCCCCCCTCCTTCCACCCCTCTGTCCCCCTCTTTCTCATTCAAATCCATTTTATACCCCAGTGGTAAAGGGAGCTGTAAGTGCAGTATGTAAAGTAACCTTACTCCTGCCCTGCGGGCGTAACCATTCAGGGCTCAATACACAGAGAAGAGCCTGTGTGTGTGTGTGTGTGTGTGTGTGTGTGTGTGTGTGTGTGTGTGTGTGTGTGTGTGTCCATTCCCCTGCTTTGTTTAGGGCTGCAGCTCATACCTCCACACACACATACAAGTGACACCTGTCCTTGAGTCGAGTTGCATCTCCCTTCTTGGTCAAATCCTGCTGGATACATTGGAGCACAGGTGGAAGAGGTATTCAGATTCTTCACTTCAGTTAATGTACCACACTATAAAAAATACTACTAATAATAAAAGTCTGCATTCAAAACTAAGGGTTGTAAATTTTGTGCATTTTCCTTAACCAGTGGTTGAACATGTTAACAATCTATTAAACATTAATATTTAAAGCTACAACAAAGTGTTTTTAATTGGTTATTAAAGAGGCTCGATTTAAAACTGATGCCTCTATATGACCTCTATGAGTTAACAAGACCATCTGCGCAGAGACTTGCTGTTTCTATAAAGTTATTTTTAATGTCTGTCAACTGGTCAGATTCTCTGTAAAATCAGATAAAATTAGCTGGCAGAGTTACAGTGAGTAGCTCATTAGTGAGTTAAAAGGAAGAAGGAGGACATTTTTATTCAGATAATTTTATTTTTGATGTCATATTTTGTGGTTACGCCAGAGGAAGCACTACCACTTTTGTCCACAAGGGTCTCCAAAATCAACATAATATGAACGTTCCTTGTCGTAGCTTTGATAGAACAAATGCATCAACGTGTGTTGCATTTTATTGCTGTAGATTTTTCAAGGTTGCACCCATTTTAACTACTTTATAAACTGTGGGTAGGGATGCATTAAAATACACTCTTCATGAAAGTACGAATAACATAAGTTGCTCATTATTATATTGGTAAAAAAAATCTTTTCCAAAATGTCCCACTGTAACATTAAGAGTACTACTTTTTACATTTATCTAACAAAATTTTTACACAAGTTATTAATTATAATATTACATTACATTCTGATATAAAATATATGTACAATATTCTAGAACTGTGAACTGCGGTGAGATTAACACATCACGAAACATGAATGTAGCATCATCATTGCAAGAAGTTAGCTTTATACAGAAACAGCTGCTTGAAGTGTCCTTCAGAGAGATACTTTTTACTTTATAGTTAGAATACATGTCAGAGCCTGTACTTTTTCACTTATACTCGAATGAAGAAGTTGATTCAGTACTTACACTTTTACATAATACATGATAATAATAATATACGTACATGAGTAAATAATGTGTCTACTTGTGCCACCTCTGTAGGAGAATTCTTTCAACCCACAGGAACAATTCATCATTGAGTTTATTGCAAACATTTAAATCAGCACATTTGGCCATATATCGTTTCACTGGACAGGACGGGTGAGTAAAAAGTACAATATTTGCCTCTGACATGTAATGGAGAGTAAGTGTAAACTTGCATAAAATGGAAATACTCAAGTAAAGTACAAGTACGATAACTTTTTCTACTTAGGTACAGGACATGAGTAAATGTACTGAGTAATTTATATCTAAATACACTCAGTTGTCTATGCATTACGTGTGCCTATAGCTGAAAATAAAAGAGGAATGCTAACCTTAAGAAAGTTATCATGTCCAATGAAACTGCTTTAGAAAAGTTGATTGTCTATGTTCATTTTGGAGGATATAGTTTGTATTGTAGTGCATTATACTGAGACACGTTTCTACTATTTTGTACACCCCATTTATATCAATGGCAGTAGACTTAAATACAGAAGTACAAGGATTAATGCCTCTTAATATGGTGTTTATGGCCTAAACTATTTGTGATGCTTGTTCCTATATGGGGTCTTTGATAGTGCAATAAAAATACAAATGAACCGATAAAAAACACAATATAATAAAAAGACATTAAATGCACTGTTGAACTTGATTTTTTTTTTTTTTTTTAAAGCTTCTAAAAAATCATTTGAAGAGTGATGATCAGTTATGGATGTTGCATAAACAGTTGCCTCTATCTTTATATTGCAGTGACATGTGAGGCTGAAATGGGTTATAGATACATTTCATTGATATTTCCTCTAGGTTTTAATGTATAATTTGCACTTTGGAATCATTTTTTAAATTTTCTTCTGCATTAAAACCTATTTTGAAGTGACTGGATTTGATCAAAAGTGAGGTTTAATGTGCAACTTCAGGAGTTTTTCAGACTGATTGTAATTCAGTGCCCGTGGCTGTGTGTTGGCATGTTTGTGTCAGCAGCTTTTTTCTGGTAGCATGTGTATACATCTCTTTTGGTGTGTTTTGGGGAGGGGGGATGTGATGGGATGGGGGGGCGTGGGGGGTGTTGGCAGGAAGGCATTGCTCTGTCCCTCCTGTTCTGTTATTTACCCCTGTGCAGTGTGACCCTGTGCCCCATCAGGGAGGCACGTCCCATTTGACATCTGCCTGTTTGCAGGGGGAGGGCAGGGGGGGATACAAGGGGTGGGGTGCCCATATGGAGCTTCAACTCCCCCCCTCCTCTGACACACACGCACACAACTCCAACATCACATATCCTTTGTTCCACCGTGTGTGTGTGTGTGTGTGTGTGTGTGTGTGTGTGTGTGTGTTAGATGTCATACCATTCCAACACACAGACCTGCTGCAAGCCTGGTCCAGCTGGACTCTGTGTGTGTGCATGAGGCCATTTTTGACACAAATGCTGATAAATTAGAAATTAGGATCCCTACACTTTTCTGAAGTCAAATTCAAGCACTTTTCAAGCTTTTTCAGCACTTTACTGTGATAAATTAATATTTATATACATATACACAGAGATGTATTGTTTCAATTAAATGTATTTGAAATGTGTATTTAATTACCTAAGATATAATTTCTAATACAGTACTTTAAGAACCTGTGTTTGAAATACATAAACATATTATTTAATATGCCATTTTATTCACATTTTATCCCCAGGTTTAAAAAGTAGACAACTGGACAAATAGACAAATAGACAAATAGACAAATTTAAATGAATCACGTGACATGTCCGGCTGGAATCAGCAACACATTCATCGTGAAAAACTGGATTTCATTTGTGTTCCTTGTGACCAATAGTTTGAGGAAAGGTTGTTTCCCTTCAGATAAATGATATATAATCAAAATATCATCTGATATTGCATCTCAGGCAATTTTGATAAGACATGAATATAAAGAGACATTTTTTTCTGTTATGTTCATTGCGTAAATGTTCATAAGGATTTATAAAATGAGATTATGTTTACACTTGCATTGTTTGCACTTTATCCAAAATCCAAGGACTTTCCAAGCCTTGAAAAGTATTTTTGAGGATTTCCAGCATCCATATTAATCATGTATAATTTTTAAATTGAGTCTCTGCATTGAAACTCCTCTATTGGTTTTTCTATTGGCATAAGATCAAGTTCTGAGTACTCATTTTCTATCTACAGATGGCATTTGGATGGATGGATCAAGCCACCCATCCGTCCATAGCTAAATCCTGCTGTCCTTATGTGTAGCATGATAGGGTGTAACAATTACCCTGTATGGATTATCCTCCTCCACAATGATTCAGTGTGCTGGACGCACAATGAGCAGGCTGGCCGCAGGGCTGGATCTAGGCTAACGAGCTCGGTGGAGTTTAAATGGCCCAGTGTAACACTGACAAGAACTGTCGGTGATACTGCACTCTGTGACAGCATTTTCTCTGTCAAGGCCTACTGCCTTTGTCTGACAGGCTGTTTACGATAATACCTCTTGTTAAAGGGCTTATAGTGAATTAGGTTGTTAATACATATTGTGACACAGCTGTTGCAGCTATTTTTTCTATTAGAGTAAAGTAAATGAGGCTTAGATGGCTTTGGAAATTAATCACCATATGCACTGGCTGAATCGTTTCTTTCTTTCTAGTGGGCTTTGGTAAGAATGCAGGATGGAGATTGAGTACGCATATCATCTTATATTTAGGTCAGGTCCAGGTGAACAGCAAATTAAAGGGATCATTCGGATTATGCGAAATGGGGTTGTATGTGTATAAATAGTGTATAGTGTGTTGCTGCAGGAGGTGTCGGTCGACATGCCCCCAGTTTGGAGAAGCAGAAAAGAGCACCAGCATGGAAGATAAGCAATGAACTGCTGTGAACAGGGTCAGCAACAAAACATATTTTAACCACTTAAAAAAAAAATCCACCGAAAAGAGTCCATGTGAGTTTAAGTATACATTATATTTACAGTGTTTTCTCTGCTTTACCGTGCCATCAGACAGCATTTTCTGACAGGAAACCACCTTCATCTATTTTACTGATAGAAAGTAATCAAGTTACAATACATTAGTAAGTAATTAGTAATTGTATGGGACTACATTTTTAAGGTAACCCTCCCAACCTTGAATGTTTATCAGTTTAAAACATAATTTTATTAGTCAAATAGTCTGTTGTTGGTTTGTTGTAGTACCTTTTAGTTTTGTGGGAAACTGCTTAGTGTATTATGTCTCTTGTCTTGCAAAATATACATCACCAACAACAACACTGCTGTCCCTTGTGACATTATCTTACCTGAAGTGTTTTATCCAGCAACTCCTGGTCTTTTTTTTATCAGCCAGTATGAAAACACATGAGCATCATAGCTTCATTAGCTAACGTTAGCTTGTAGAGTGAGAAAATCATCGCACCGTCTGTGTGAGCAGCCCAGTCTCATTTCCAGCTCATCAAATATGTAATGCTTTGGTGACTCATACAGACAGTTCCCGTCCGTGGCTGCATGAGAGGCACCAGGCTGTTGACGTAGCATAAACAGGGAGAAAGTCTCCATATTTAGGAGGTTGGATGGATGACACAAACACATGACTTTTACCCAGGAGACCGGGGTTTGTGTCCCATGTGAATCCAAGTGTCATGCAAGTCGCATCATGTGATGAACGTAATGTAACATGCTTTTTGAAACCCCAAACATGGTCTTATCCTAAACCTATCCAAGTGGTTTTGGGGCCTAACACTAACCAAACTGCGACCATTTTACAATGTTAACGTTAAAAACAGTTTTCTGGCAGCGTCTCATACAGTGAGAAAGGGCTGGGGTGTGTAGTTTTTCTAATTACGTATCTTCACAGTCTTAGTCTTAGTTCAACAAATCAAAACATCCAGAATCCAGTAAATATAACAAATCCAAACATTTTGTAGAATGACGTTCTGGCTTTTGAAAACCATTCAGCAAACTACATCTCTTGTCTCGCACCATATATGTCATCAACACCATTATCACTGTCATTGCTCTCTGACTGCAGTCCAGCCACAATGTGCATAGAGACAATGTGAAATGACGACAACCAAGTGGGTGTCTTCAGATATGAATGCACGCATTGAATTTTTTTTTTTAAATCAAAATTATCTCAGTATGTGTTATTATGTTGGCATTTACTGATATAAGATGAAGTATTTATGAAAACATAATGTGACAACTCGATATTTGAGTGAAGACATGTTATTTATTAAAAAAGCACGCAAATCTTACTGAGATACATGAACTTTTTAGACTGACAAATATACATTTTTTGTTTTGTGTCTCCTCATGTCGTCACTGCAATGGTAAGTACATATTTAGCAGCGTTCTTCTCTGTGTGTGTAAAAGGAACGACAGGCTCCATTTGTGCTTACTGTGTTAATCTGCAATGATGATATATATTTAAGTATTGTTATCCTACTACAACAGTCTTCATTCTTTATTGAGATACAAATTATAATTTAATGGAATCAACTAATCTTTTCTAATTAACACAATGTAAATATACAAGTTGACATGATGAGTTGAATGAATATACTGTACAAAGTTCAATCAACTCATTACATTAAGTTTCTAAGGAAAACAGATTTCCTAGCATGCATGGTTTGACAGTTAAAACTGTCCTGACACCCTTCTTTTCATGGTTTGAAGAAAACATATATAAGAAAACTCACTGTGTGTCTCAAAGTAAGTAATGGTTACTTGTTTTGATGATAATGTAAAAAACCCAGTCAGAATTCAGCCCCCCTTATACGTAGAATTTAATAAATAGCCTGAGAGCAATTTCACATTTTGCCTTTGTGCCAATGCTGGAACAAATAAGCGCCAAGAGGACCAGATGTAAGTTCTTTGTGTGAAATGAAAAACTGAGTTTTTAAACTGAGAAAATGTAAAAGGAAACCAATTTGCATATTTGACTGAAGAGTTTTTGATTCAACTTGATATCTTAAGCTCATTGAACATGTTTTCACAAGTACAACTGAATTACTTTCAAGCTTATTTGACTTTGTTTATTTTGACTAAGATTATTTGTTTTGAACCACTGCAAAATCCCCAAACCTCAACTTGTCTTTTCAAATTCAGTCAACTTCATTTATTTTTTTTATTTTTTTTAACATTTCTTCTATTGTATGGGTAGAATTTAGCTGTGTGGACATACATACTGTATAAAACCTGTCTGAACTTTGAGGTTCAGCTGTTGTGATGTAATATTGAATCGAATCATCTGAACAATTAAACTGACACCTGACACAGTTTCAGACTGTCAGGAGTCAGTCTGCCTGTGCTATTTTTGTGATTATTCATATATATTTATAAATATGTGTGCATGTGTGTGTATGCATGTACATGTATGTATATGTGTGTGTGCGCATGTGTGTATACATGTGTGTCAGGGAGTAATTACAGAGAATAAAGGCCTGGTTGTACAGAGTGAAACTGTGGGTTTTGAAGTGAGATGGAAGATGCTTTTCTGTTTGGCTGAGCAGACTCAATGGTCCTATTCAGCCAGCCCCCTTACTGCCCATTGTCCTCCCACCACCAGCCCTCCACACACACACACACACACACACACACACACACACACACACACACACACACACACA
>JAJHUR010085998.1:0-16350 GCA_027495735.1 Lutjanus campechanus | reverse complement strand
ATGGGGGTGATATGATCATATTTACGGACCCTCATCAGGATCCTGGCAGCGCTGTTCTGGATATACTGCAGTCTCTGCATGCTCTTGCCAGAGATCCCGATGAGGAGTGCATTACAGTAGTCCAGCCTGGAGGAGACAAAGGCGTGGATGAGCTTCTCTGCATCTGCCAGGGTGAGTGTTGGACGGAGTTTGGCAATGTTCCTGAGATGGTAGAACGATGTCTTACAAAGGTGTTTGATGTGAATGTCAAAGGTGAGTTGAGGGTCCATTTTAACACCCAGGTTGGTGACAGATGTGGAGAGGGGGATGGTTTGACCTGAGAAGGTGATACTGGTGATGGTGGAAGAGCGGAGCTGATGTGGTGTGCCAACTAGGATGGCTTCAGTTTTGGAACTGTTTAGCTGAAGGAAATTGAGCTTCATCCACGCCTCTATCTCCTCCAGGCAGGTGGTCAGTGTGGTTGTTGGCAGGGGAGCAGAGGAAGTGGGGGTTGTCCTTAAATAGAGCTGTGTGTCATCAGCATAGCAATGGTAGGATATCCCATGCCTGCTGATGAGATTGCCCAGGGGGAGCAGGGTAGAGAGTGAAGAGGGTGGGGCCCAGCACCGATCCCTGAGGGACACCGCAGGTGACATCATGGGTGTGCGACCTTGCTTTGCCCAGGGCGACATACTCGGTTCTGTCGGTCAGATAAGAGGTGAACCAGCTATGTACGTTGTCCGAGAGACCAATGGTGTATTTCAGGCGGTGAAGGAGGATGTTGTGGTCAACTGTGTCAAAGGCAGCTGATAGGTCCAGGAGGATGAGTAGAGATGGGGAACCTGTATCTGCTGCCATCAGGAGGTCATTGGTGACCCTGACCAAGGCTGTTTCTGTGCTATGGCCAGGGCGGAAACCAGACTGAAACTTCTCGAAAAGGTTATTTTGTTTGAGGTGGTCCTGAAGTTGTGCTGCAACTGTTTTTTCCAGAACCTTAGATAGGAAAGGAAGATTGGAAATGGGCCTATAGTTGGAGAGGACTTCTGGATCAAGGCTGGGTTTTTTCAGTAGTGGTCTGATGACAGCAGTTTTAAGTGCAGATGGGATATGGCCAGCCAGGAGGGAGTGGTTTATGACCTTGGTGATGAATGGAGAGATGGCAGAGATGTTGGCCTTCAGCAGGGCTGAAGGAAAAGGGTCCAGAGCACAGGTGGTCGGCTTCATTTTTCTGATGATATCCTCCACCTCCTCCTGTGTGACAACAGAGAAGGAGCAGAGAGGCTGGACAAACTCAGACAGTGGGTTGACAGTTGGGGGAGGCAGAACAGCAGTGGTGGAGAGGTGTGAGCGGATATTATCAACCTTTTGTCTGAAAAAAGTGATGTGCATGTTGCACCTCTCCTCAGTGGTCTCACAGTGGGAGAGTGACGGGGGTTTGAGAAGGTGATTTATTGTTGAGAAGAGTTGTTTGGAGTTTCCAGGACTGTTGTTGATGATGTTGGAATAAAACCTGGACCGTGCATCCCTCAGAGCTGCTGCATACGCCTTCTTGTGTTCTCTGTATGCCTGTCTGTGAACAGTCAGTCCAGAGGCCTTGAGCCGCCGCTCAAGGACACGTCCAGCAGCCTTCATTTTTCGCAGCTCGCAGGTGTACCATGGTGCTGAGCGCGAGAAGGAGACTGTCCTGGATGTTAAGGGGGCGTGGAGGTCTAGAAGACTGCTCAGGGACTGGTTGTAGGAATCCACTAAGTCATCACCAGAGAAGAAGTCAGCAGAGCCAGAGGAGAGAAGATGAAGGTCCAGGGCTAGGGCGTCTGCGTTGATGTTTTTCAGGTTCCTGAAATGGATCTGCCGCTTGGGTTTGGTGTGCGGGGAAGGGAAAGGCAGCTCCATTGACACGACCTTATGATCGGACACACCAAGATCGTAGACCTGTAAGTTGAAAGAAAGAAAAACTATATTTGTAACAGGTGTTGTTGTATTTTAGTAACAGCTGGTGTTTTTAAGTTGCTGATACACTACACAGCAAACAACATGTCATTTTAGAGCTGAACTGATTAGGTAATTAACTGATTAGTCGATCGACTGAAATTAATCAGCAACATTTTTTTTTTAAATTTCTCTTTATGGTAAACTGAATATCTTTGGCTCTTTGGACTGGAGCACCTGAAGGTATCAGTTATGGGTTTAGCATTTTCCACACTTAACTGACATTCCATCAGTTAATCAATTAAAATAACTGGAGACTGACGATGATAAAATATTTGTTAGTTGCAGCCCTGCAGCATAATCAAATTCTGATCTGCTACCCTGCACAGAGAACTTAACTAAATTGTTAAAAAAACAAACAAAAAAAAACAGCAGAGCTGAAACAATGAATCATTTAGTCAATCAACAGATATTTTATCTGCAATGATTTTGGTTATTAATTGATTATTAATTAAATATTTCAGTTGTTTAATCAAGCAATCATCCCAAACCTTTTCTGATCTTCTCAAATGTGAGTATTTGCCTCTAAGTTCTGTATCATTTCATCTTGAATATAATTAGGTTTTGGACTGTTGGTCAGACAAAACTAGACACCTGAAGACATCACATCTGGGGCTCTTGAGCTCACTTGTGACCAGCATCTTTCACGTTTTCTGACATTTTCATAGGGTAGACAGTTAATCCATTTATTTAAAAAAGAAAAGTCAAATAAATCAATAAAAAGAATGATTAGTTGCAGCCCTAAAATATGGATAAAATATTCCTAATGGAGTTCTCTATCCATTTCAAAATCACTATTGAAAAAAGGTGTTTTAGTTGCAACTGGTATCGCTCAGTTGCTCACAGGCTGACATAGCAAGCCACAAGTCATCATCTTTATAATTAGAAAAACAATCATTACTCGACTCAACACTCCTTCAACTGGTGGCGGCCTTCGCTCTGACCCTTCACATACATCTGGCGCCATCTGTTGGCTGATCACCAACCGCATTAACAATTCAACAACAGCAAGCTGCAGTATTTTCTGTTAATGATATTGACATCAGTTCAACTGGATAATTCAAGCGAAGGAGATATTCTGCTCTAAATGAAAACATGAATCTCCATTCTGACAATGTTTATGTTATAACCAATATGCAAGTATACTGACCAAAGTCACTCAAGAGGTTATTAAAACCACTCGGTTCAACCAGTCAGGGCCAACCAACTGTAACTGCCCCTTTAAGAGCTAACAGTTTGTCTTTTCACATTCTGCATCACAGGAGAGATGCTCATTAAAAGCGCCTCCATTCCTCACTGTTTCATCAAGTGAGACTGCCAAGCTCTTTAACTCAGTGTTCTTGATGTTTGTGCTGTTTGTGTAAAACCCATCTGTTTCCTCGTCTCTCTGTTGGCAGAGGGTCCACCTCATCCGTATGCTTCTCTTTTTGAAGTCATGTCAAAATCGCATTTTTATGCATCTAAGATATCCAACTTGTCATCAGCACTCAAGCAAAAGTCAAGGAGGGCACTCCTTAAATAGCTCCTCTCTTCCCTTCATATACAATACATGCACAAACAAGGATGGCAAATGAACTACAGATGTGAGGTATTTATCATTTTTTGTAGAGATAAATAAGATCATTTTAACAATGTTTTTGCTGCTTTCTATGTTGATATTTAAGTAGGGATTTCACGATTCTCTAAATTCATGATTCGATTTGACTTTTGATTTTAAGGTCACAATTCGCTTCCATTTTTTTTATTTAAACATTTTTTTAAGCACTGACAGCTATGCCATTGTTAGACTATCAAGTCTTGATTTGTGAAGATCATTGTTTAATTCCCTGATAACTGTCATTTACTTTTTCAAATTCTTCGTTTAAAAAGATCTGTATGGTATCAAGTGTGATATAATGTCTGGTAAGCTCCGCTGTGTCGTTTTTGAGGCGCTGTTTTTCTTCTGATATGTGCTGGATGTTGCAAGTAGATTGGGGTGGATAGAAAAAAATAATAAAATGCCTTTGACTTTGATTGTTGAAACTGGCTCATCAGTTTTCGATTTAATACTGAGATTGTGATGCCCTTATATTTAAGCTTGAACAGGTGAGAAAATGTTATTATGCTTCTGTTTTTAGTGTAAAGTTAATGAACTGAAATGTAAATAGAAAGAACATCTACAACTTAATCCACATCTAAATAACATCACTCCAAAGCACCACTTATTCTCTCTCTGGGTGAGGTTGGGAGAGCAAATGTATTTCAAGGCAAGGGAGATCATTAAACACAAATCCTGTTCTGGGCAGCTGTACTAGAAGGAGATAGTGCAGAAAATAATTTCATAGGTTTAAGCAGCAAGAGCCACCAGTGAATAATCAACATCAGTGAACAAATCAGTCACACATTCAGCCGCAAACACAGCAACATCCACTGTTGCTAAACCATGTCATGATTTCAGACACATTCATCTATCACAAAGCTATAGTTTGAAGACTGAAAATCGCCGTCAGAATAATTATCACTTTAAAAGCATGTCAACGTGTAAAAAAAAGAGAGAAGGTATAAATAAATATAGCTCACTTCCCTGTCGGAAAGCTGGCAGGTAATTTTCTCCAGCTGCTCTAAGTGTGACAATCCCACGGGGACTGAAATCTAATATTAACAGCAAATCATTATGTGGGAACTGTTCTTCCGTGACCTGCCGCTGTACCTGTGTGACTAACTCAATCTAAGTAATTGAGATACGTTAGCGACTAGAACGCAGTCCTGCTGTGACAGCAGAGGGTCACGCAGAGTGTAGTGGGACTCCAAACACATCTCAGCACCGGAGATGATTTACATGTCTATATGCTTTGACTGACAGGGTCTCTTCTCTTCGTGTGATGCTGGTTTCTTTTGGTGCATGATGAAGTGGCTTTTGATTGACAGCAAAGAAGCGACTTGAATCTGACATTGTATAAAGTGCTGAATGCCCAGGGGGGATATGTCACTATACATATTTACTATACTGTAGTTATTCATACAGAAACAGCAAGTCATGCAGCCAGCTGCATGATCCATGTCAGCATATTACAGTCTAATTGGAGTTTTTCGGCGGTTCTTACACTATACTGGTGTCAGCTAAATAGCTCTTTAGGAGAAAAAAAGTAAAGTGGCTTTCAAAGCTGAGCTGTTTTTGGGGAATTTATAAACAGATTGTTGCTGCTACTGTAAAACTATCACTTGACAATAAGGCGTAAAGTTGATTACATTCACTGCAGCACCTAAATTACAGTTGAGGTTTATTCTACAAGGATATATAATGTACTGATACAACTCTTAATGATTACATACTATATATAGACCTCCTTCATGTTGTAACTGATCCCCGTGTGACCAATTAATCAACACAAAAGGCGCTTCCATTGTAGTTCAAAGTATTTGTAATAATTCAATATAATGGCCTGGCTCTCCTGTCCAAGAAATCATTTTTAATTGTCTCATTAGAAGACACTGTGGCTATGGGTTGGAGAAAACAACAATAGTTCTGTTTCCGCTCCACTGCCACAGATCTTTGAAGCTTTCCACTTACCTGTGCAAAGCTGCGGGCCCAGACGTCCTTTTTGTAACCACAGCAACCTGGCTGGCTCTTTGAAATGCCTGCAAAAATAGAATATCACCAAGTAGTGCACTTTGAAGGAGGAAGCCTATATCACGCAACAGTCGACAATACAAAACACTGACCTCATTAAAAACTATTGTCACCAAAGGATTCTGGGCTTGTAGCGGCTCTTTTCAACTGCATGACTAATTGCTGGAGTGAATTTTAATGAGAAACAGTTTGGCCACGAAATGAATAAGTTATCTTACAAAAGGGGTAAAGTTTGTGTTTGGTATTACACGTACATGCCATGAAATGCTCAACTGCTAATACCTCCAACACAGGCCTGTTTACATGTGAAGAAGCAGACCTGTTAACCTTAATGCTTTGTTTGGAAGTTCAAAAACAGACTTAACATTGTTTTATCAGCTTGATACTCCTGGATTTTCTTATTAAAATCATTTTGATGACATGTTTCAGAAGTCCGCTACAGGAACTGACACATTATGTCTGTTGGGGTCTCAGAGACTCCAGCGCTAAAACATGGTTACAGAGGAGTTTCACAAGCCCCATATCTTTGATTGCTGTTGACAGTACTTTTATGTAGCAGCCTTCACAAATCCCAAATAAGTCTATTAGAATTTCTGTCATAACAGTTTGCTCATGAGAAGTCTAACCTGGGTCTAATGGACCTAAACAGAAGTGTTACCAATGATACTAATTAAGGTCCTGTTCCATTTAGTGTATTACATCCATTCCAGTGAGCCAACATGCACGTTAGCAGCACCTTGACTCTGTTTGACCTGAATGGAACAGAACCTTCATGAAATGAAGCCTTTCCTTATTTCATGTAATAATAATACTTAAGACATGATCATTTCCATATTTTGTCATCTTTGTCAAATGTCCATGCCCAGTTTGTGGCAAAGGGAAGGCTTAACCCATCAATACTTTTCTACATATTGGGTTTTAAAGATCCAGTGTGTAAGATTTAAGGGGATTTATGGGTAGTATTTAGCAGAAACAAAATATAATATTGATAAGAATTGTTGTATTTCTATTACCTTAAATGCGTTTCCTCTTCCATGGACGATTCCATGTTGCACTGCCATGTTTCTACAGTAGCCCAGACCAGACAAACCAAATACTGGCTTTTACAATTTCCGTGAGGTTTTCCCACACGCTTGGAAGGAGAGAGTCAGATGAGATATTTGTAATCTGCAAGCTCACTGCAACATGCCACTAAATCCTACGCATTGGTCCTATAATAAGATCAGAACAAAAAACAACATATTTAGAGGAAGAAATAATTAATTCTGCAATTTTTATTATTTTAACAAAAAGAGAGCTGCAACAATTCATCAAATAATTAATAATTAAATTAATCAGCATCTATTTTGCTAATTCATTAATCCGTTGGAGTAATTTTTTAAAGAATAAAATACCAAATTGTCTGATTTAAGCTTCTTAGATGTGAATATTGTGATGGAAAGTGACCTGTTCTATGACCTGACCCGTGAATAACCTTTCAGCTCTGTATGACCTTTTGCACACTTTATTATGACTGTTGCACCAGGAAACCAGTCTCGACTAGCGCTGTTTTATTGTATTTTTGTTTTTGGTGTGAGATGACCTGAAACCTAGTTTGCGAATGCAAGTACCAGACGACAGAGAGTGAAACTGTCTTTAACTGCAGAACATCTTGTCTACGTGACAAGTTGTGCTTAAATACACTGTCAAATTAATGCTCATCATCAGTCTCTCACTGTCATTCTCTTGGGCTCCTTTCATTTGGTTGTATGACTCTGTGAGCTGATCCCTTTGCAAAGGCTTATTAAAGAAACACAAAGACAAAATCATTCAACCTCCTTATTTCAGATCAACCACAACAACGTTTTCTGATTTCTTTACTCCGCTATGACAGTAAACTGACTATATTTGGGGTTGTGGATGAAACAAGACACTTGTGGACGTCACCTTTTTCACACCAGCCACTGTGGCCCGAATTAGTAAACACGGGTGTTACTATGAATCTTAATCAATTTTCTATTCCATTCAGGTCAAGGCTCTGCTACATTAGGGGGTGTAGGGCTGCAAATAATGATTAATTATCGCTAAATCTGTAGATCATTTTCTTGATTAATCAATTAATTGTCTGGGCAATAAAATGTCAGAAAATGGTTAAATAAAATGTTGATCACTGTTTCCTAAAGCCCAAGCTGACATCCTGAAATGTCTTGGTTTGTCCACAACCCAAAGATATTCAGCTTACTGTCAGAGAGGAGTAAAGAAACCAGAAAACATTCATGTTTAAGAAGCTGAAATCAGAGAATTTGGACATTCACTATCAAAAAATTACTCAAAACTCAAAAAGTAAATTGATTATTAAAAGTGCAATTACTTTAATATTCAATTATCGTTTTATCTATGGTGTGGAGATAATTTTTATTTAAGTATTTATTTAGGTACTTTGCTGAACGTCTACTGCCGGTGAAGACTCAAATGAAATACGTATCATTAAAAAATATCCTAGTATTGCATATCAATAGGCTGCTGCCAAAAAAACAAAGGTCTATACACTGACACAGTTAGCAGTTAGCTAGGCTAGCTAGTTAGTGAACATAGTAGAACATGAGGCAACTAAACAGCAGATATTTCCCTCAGGAGTTGGTGGAGACCAGAAACATAACTAGAAGAGGGTGAATATCAAACTTACATTCCTCAAGTGGCCAGAGACACGACTCCATATGACTTTGCTAACTTAAATATTTGCTAAAAACTTTTTCATATCAACTTAAAAGGTTATATTAAGTGGTCGCTCATTCCTAACTTGTTTCAGCTGTCCTTAGAAGGCAAACAAACATGGTTAGCTAATTCTGTTCCTTAATGTGACATATATGCTGAATGCTAACAAAACAAATGCGTCTTTATTTTTTTTTTTACTATAGATAAAGCAAGTAAGCTAATTTGGCTCAAGAATGCCAAATGTAGTTCCAACGGTCCACAGGGGGCGTCGTACACTCTTGATTGACAGCGCGGAGGACCAATGAGAACCTTCCGTTTAACTACGCACTCTACAAACAAACTAGCAACACGGAAGTAAAGAAACACTCACAAAACACTACAGCAGGTAGGTAAATGTTTCGCCTGTGGCAGGGCGCGAAACCTCGGGTGAGGCTGGTGGTTTTACCCCGCAGAAACATGTCGACAGTGTCCAGTCAGTCCGGCGCGACAGACGTTAAAAACAGCGACAACAGGTCGATTCACTCGGACACCGTCGAGGAGGTTCACAACGTCCCGATGGACGTCATCATCAGACCGTTTCCTTCTGTACTGGATGAACTGAAAGTTCAGAGTCTCGTGAACACAATAAAGGTAACTTATTGTTTTATATGTGTCTGAAGAAAATCACGTGTGTTTTAAGGGTGGATTGTGGCATTAAGATGCAGTCTGGCCTACCACGCTGATGTGAAATGTCAAATCACTATTACATCACATTCAGGTTGATACAGGGGTAGGTAAACTGTGGGTAAACTTTTATGCAGGTAAGCTTAAAATATATGAGTAAACTCTCAGCCTAATTTGAAAGATGTGAGTTTATTTTGGTTTATACCCCTGGTTAATACGTCCTAAGTATTGTACTTAATGAACTTAAAGTGTAAAGTAGTTCTTCTACTGTGCATTTCAGAGCAAAAATTGAGCTTTCTACTCCACTGTATTTATCTGACAGTTACAGTTATGGGCTAGCAGAGGTGTAGACTTTAGACTGATGACTTGGACTGGAGCACTGTATTTCAGACTGCCACAAAATTTTTACTGGACTTGAGACTTGGAGACATAGGCAGTAAAGCATAAAGAGCACAAGAAATATTCTCCAGACAGAAGGGAAACATGCTTGTTTGGTACAGACTCCTGCAAAGTCCTAATTTTTTTTTAGTCAGAATGAAATAAAAATCATGACTTATGTCACAATATCCATCAAAGTAATCACAATGTGATCTATTTATTTACTTTTTGCATATCATTCAGTCCTATTTTGAGGACTTGAGACTTGATTGGTAGAGTAGGGTTTTATGTACTGAACTAGGGCTGCACGATATAATATGATTATTTTGACTAAAATTTCAATTACAATGGGCAATACCTTTATATACATATACAGTCATTTTTACATCACAGTTTTCACTTTCCATTTGTTCGGCTCTTTGCCAAACATCTGGAGAACAAGACTTTTAGAGCATCTGTGCAGCACTACAGCTCTTCTATGTAATGCTATTTTGTCACATACTTTTCCTTTGTGAAATAATTGCTGGATTCTGCGATTTGGATATTGCACTTGGGCATATTGCAATTAAAATAATATTGCAATTAATTATATAGCCACATACTTGGATCAACAACTAAAATATGGTGCATTCAGGGCCGAGCATTTCATTCATACTGTAGTTTCACTTTAATATTTACAGTTTAGTGTATCTTTTTTGCAATACTGGCATATTATCTGCTGCTCCACACTTGCTGTATGAATTAATTGTCAGTTTGTCTTTCCCTCCAGGAGACAGCAGACATGAGTGTTGTTCCTCCCATTGATGTGCTCTGGATCAAAGGCAGAGAGGGGGGAAATTACTACTACTCTTTTGGAGGCTGTCACAGGTTTGCTGCGTATCAGAGGTTGAACATGCCGACCATCCCAGCCAAGCTCATCAAATCAAACGTCTCAGACCTCAGCACGTACCTGGGGGCTTCGACGCCTGATCTGCGGTGATACCGGAGCAGCTTGGATTTGAGATTTCTGATTTTTGGGAGACTTGGTTCAGGTGACTCACACACAGAGTTTTGACTGTGACTGCAGAGCAAAGGATTTACCAGCAGGGGGAAATATAACTCTGTAGTTCAAGACAACATTTTCATGTGAAACCACTGAAATGTAATTTGTGTGTTTGTAAATGTGTGTTTTTGTAAATTATACATTTTTACCAAGTGAGTCTTTATTTAATAGCTGTAACCTTCAAACACCTGTTGTACCTGCACATAAAAAGTAACTTAAATTATCCATTTTCTGTAGTTATTTTCTTGTACATTTTAAAAGGTGAAGGGGATATAAGAGAGTGACTACATGGCTCAAGGATGATTGACAATTTGACTTGTTAAATTAGGAAATAACACAAATAACATTAAGAATGTCTTATATTCGAGTGTCTCATCAAGCAGTGACTGTGATAGTGAGCCAGCATGCACAATATGTTGTTGCATTCACACCATTTCAGCAGAATGGGAAGAACAGGAAAAAGGCCCTTTATCTCTTCTTGGGGGTGGTTATTTCAAGATGAATTGCCCCGTTGGTAGCCTTGTTGTTGTCACACCATATAAGCAAATGGCAGCACTGAGTTAAGCCAGATTTATACGTCAGCGTTGAATCTATGCAGTAGCCTGATGTGCACTTTCCCAGAAATTGAACTACACGTTGCAGCAATGCAGCCTGCAACAACTGTGGCACGCACCCCTTGTCCATTTCTCTCAGTGGTCGGATAAGCACAGAAAATTCACCCTCCTGCCTTGATTGGCTCAATGGTCATAGACACCATCTCCTCCAACGTCTTCTCTCTTTTGTGCATTGCAGTAATTTCACTAAAAGTAACTGTTCAGAATTTATCAGCTGCAGCTACAACATGATCTGCTCAGTTTCATTAGTAACTGTTTGAAGCACTTGATGAAACTCAGCTCAGTTTCATAGGAACTCCATCACCAATCTGTGTTTTGGTAGTGTAATTGCAGAACGACGCAGACTCACTAAGTATAAATGCTCACAGAGAAGTCTACTTGCATAGGCTATGGTGTAGACTCTGCGTAAAGCCTATGTACAACTATAAATCGGTCTTTACAAGAGGTGAAAACTCCAGCAACATTTGTACTGTATAACTTTATTGTTGATCAACAACTTCAGCTTGTGGCCTTCATCAGGATCATCCATCAGAGCTGAGTTACAAGTCAGACGGTGACATGAGGTGTTTCTCCAACTTGTCTGCTCATGATTACAGTCCCAATTGACATGATGTGAACATGGCATGTGTCTGAAATCTTCTATATAAAGTTCTATATTCACTGTCCCTCCATTTTATTAGACTGTCTGCAAGTGTTAGAGAATACACCATATACCTGTCATTCCCCAAGACTGGGTCGGGACCCACAACCGGTCACAGGAAATTCTGCAAATTTAAGATATATATCTGCAGTACAGATTTTAGAAAGCATTTATGTGTATAATGGTTTACTGATGAGAGGAAAAAACGAGAGGCTGTTTCACCTAAATGCACACGAGTGGTCATGAACATCAATTTATGCATGGATGAACACTTCCCAAAATTTATTTATAAGGCCTATTCTGAACGGGGTCGTGATGGTTTGTCATTTTAAAAAAGTGGGTCCCCAGGAGAAAAGTTTGGGAAACACTGCCATATACAGTAGTGCTCCTAAGATTTACACAATGGAACAAAAAGAGTAGCGTCCATGGCACGTACCCAACCCTCTGCTAGTGCAGTTCATCGCATCAATAGTGGGGAATGAGGGAGTGACTTGGGACAAAACTGAAGCAGCTAACAGGAATTCAGCCGTTGTATATTTTATTATTTACACCTGCGCTTCTGCTACTGTTACATGTGAAATGTGTTTAATTAAAATTTAAAGTCTATTGTATCCCTTTTTTCATGGAACAAGTACAACAAGCTTTCTTTGAAGTGCACCTTTCTGAGTTCTTCCTACTGAGCACTGAGGAAGATTTAAATACAAGTTGTCTCACAGTCAAGTTATTTTAGTCGGAAATTATATCAAAAAGTCCCCCTGGGCAGTCTTTTCATTTCTGAGCATTACTGTTAATTTTAGAAATCAAATGGTGTGGAGCGGCTTTGTGTGCCACAGCAGAATATGCATATGGATTATTTCAACAACTAGAAGAACAGCATGCCTGTAAAAGCACTGATAATCAAGCAAGTCTGTATGAAATGTTGCCACAAAGTGCAGTATTTTATGTTTTATCATAACTTTATGAAGTCTCATGCACAGTCAACTTTGATTGTGATGTTTCAGACAGCACTAGAGGAGGAGGTGATAGAAAGGAACCTATAGACCAGATGCTTGGCAGGAGTCAGGTGTTATGAGAACATCAGGCTGACAACGTCTGGTGTCAAAATGCAAGATGTTGCTGACTCTGCCCCTTCTTCCAATCATCAGTCTCTCTTACTCGTCTTCTCTGAGAAGAATCCCTCCTGTAACCTTCCAGATTGTGTTTGTGCCAAAGAAAGAGGCCTTTTTAATGTTCTTTGAAGTGCCATCAGATGAAATAATTTGTGCAAAAAATAACTCTATCTTGCAGTCAGACAGCCTTTTCCGAGGGGAAACTGAAGCCATTTTACCCATCCGTGCTCTCCTCAAAGCATTTCAAGTCATTTTACCTCACAGAACACAGGAGCTGCTGGTCCACCACTGCCTCGATTGATTAGTTTGTTTGTGTTACTGCAGGGTTTCAACTGCGCACGTCCTTAAAAAGTTTTTAAAACATTTAAAATCCAATAATCAGAATTTTAGGCCTTAAAATGTCTTAGATATGATTTTAAAAGGTCTTAAAAATTGATTGGATTATGAAGTGACAGGCATCAGTCGTATGGGAAGTCATGAAAATCCTTCAGCAAACACCTGCCATCACTTAATACTGTTCTGCATTCACATGGGGGCCATCACCAAAATCCTGGTCCAGTGGGACCTACTCTGGTCTGACAACATTAACTCCTGCATCTCCAGTAAGGGACCTCAAGACAGCATTTATATCTTTGCCAACATAACAAGCAGAGCTGATCTGGACTTCACACGTGGAAGCTAAACATCCGTCATATGAAAGCAGTGAAAACATCAAAACATGTTTCCTGACTACTAAAACCCTCAAGAGTGCAAAGAACAAGACATCTTACATTACGTGATTTGGATTGGAAGTTTTCATCGAGAGATTAATTTGTGTTAATTAATTAATCAGAGGTTAATTAAAGGGTTCTTACGGGTGCTGGAAATCCTTGAAAACACTTGAATTTTAATGTATTGTTTTCAAGATTTGAAAGTGCTCGGATTCTGGACCAAGTGTGTGAAAGTGCTTGAAATTCCAGCTGCATTACTTTTATTATAAATCACTTTCAGGCTGAATGATTCACTTTTTAGATAAAGAAACAAGATAAATGTGTGATTCTCTCATATTGGCACAGGTGACACATTTTGAAACATGAAACTGTTGCGTTTTCCTCTGATTTGTCACTCTTTCGTAGAATGGTATCAAGAAACATGATCTTGGTTGATGGCACAAAAACATCTGATTTAATGTGATGAAGAAATTAGATAGGACCTAATCAGTTTGAGCGTGTTTTCATATATAAATGTGTCATCTACCACAGCTGTAGGAAATTTTGAAAAGCTTGAAAATGCTTGAACACGACGAACCCTAACCCTGTTAATTAACATACTTTTTGTTAGTATGGATGTGAAATAGGTCTTCAATTGCATTCATAATGGTCTTAAAAATATCTTAAATTCATCTGTTGAAACCTGCAGAAACCATGTGTTGTGTGACTTTGTTTTCAAGGGATCAGATTCACAGAAGTTGCGCTATAAGTCCACTTCGCTTCCATGCTGGTACTTCTGCTGCTTCTCCGAACTGGTGCCGACTGCCTTCTACTGCAGGCACTACACTGATTATGGGTAAGTACCTCATACAACTTCACTTCAAAAAAACAGAACTATCCCTTTAAGTAAATATATTAGACAATGCCTTGTTTGTTGTTGGTACTGACCTTCAGTCTGACCCTGCTTAGTAGATCAGGCCAGTTCCTTTGCCCCTCCGTCTTGGAGGAAGGAACTGTAGGTTTGCAGAATAATATAGGTATAACTATACATCACAGGTCATCGCACAGAGACGAGGCCTTTCTGACATCAGCGGCTTCACAATGCGAGCTCAGAGCCGCTTGATGGTCTCCCTTTGTGGCCATCGAGGAAATGAAGGGAGACCTGGGGCAGCTTTTACCGACCGGCCCTAAAGGACTCTAAATTTCTCCTCTGAATCGTCGCGTGTGAGGAGACTTCCTGTGGCTCGTTCACTGTCTGGAAGTAACCATATCCTCAAAGGGTTTTTGACACGCAACACCGGTATGAAAAAATATATTGCACCTGTTGCTCCGGGGAGCGGTTTCCATGGGTGGTTCTGTACGCTTTATCTTTGAGGATTTAAACAGATCAAGGGGATTTGGAGGGCTAAGAAGAGGAAGTGTTTGTGGCCATTTTTACAAATGGATTGGGGCCATGTCAATTCTCATACGCCTTTCTTTTTTTGCTGTTGTTTTGCTCAGTGACGAGAAACTAATAATTGTGGTGACTCATGAGATCTGGTGATTAGCCTGTTTGAGGCCCTAAGCAGAGTTTGATATCCTCTGCTCGGTATTGTTTCTGTCCTGCAGCATTGCAACAGAAAATATATATGTTATCAAAATGGTACCAATAAACACACAAATCTAATAAGAATATTTGAAATCACTATAACCAAGAACAGATATGATTAATGATGGATGAAAAAACATAAAACAAAGCTGACTGATATTGAAATAGATTTTTCTTTATGTGCAAAAAGTTAAAATCATCCTGACAGTATTAACGTTTTACTTTTTTCATGGTATTTTGAAGCCACTCTGGTGGCTGTGGGGCTCTGAGCAGCAAGTAATGTAGTTTGTGCATGATATGAACAAGATATTGTGTAGATTTTTTTGGCTGACCAAAAAAAGCAGGGCAGCCCGACAGCCACAGTTGTCTGTGACCTCTGAAAAGTAAGCAGTAACTGAAGCTGTCAGATAAATGTAATAAAGTTTTTAAAAAGTACAATATTTGCCTCAGAAATGTAGTGAAGTAGAGGGGTAAAGTTGCATAAAATGAAAATACTCACACAAAATACCAGTATCTCAATGTTTTTACTGTACTTGAGTAAATGTACTTCGTTACATTCCACCATTGATTCATTTTTAAAAAGTTAATAATGCAATAGAAAAGCAAGAGATGCTTATGCATGGAATTCATTTGGAGAACATGGACCTGTACTGTATACTATACTATTTTCTTAGAGCTATCCTGTAACTTAGAGCTATCAGAGATTCATAATATTAAACACAAGTCCAGTCAGAGCTCTGAGGAAAATGCCAGGTGCAAAACAAAACACATAAACACACACTGCAAAAGTGAGCAAACAATATTTGTTCCTGTAGCCTTGATTGTGGAAGTGCAGTTGACTAACTCTTAAAACACTAGACACTTGACGGTTTTTGATTATTATTTGGATATTTTAAAAAATAGTAAAAGTGAAAGATATGTTACTGGCATAAACAGTAAGCAGAAAAAAACAGGCATAACAGATAGTTAGAACAGTTATAATTAGCATTAAAATATGTTCTCTTTCGTATCAAACCTCCACAGATATGAGCGGAAAGTTTTATTTTTGCAACTGCTTTTTTAACTTTTTTTTTTTTTATTATTCAAACATAACTTCACCATGACATGTGATCTGCTGCTTCATTACATTTATATTACTGGGACCATGACAGAAAATGAGCATTTAATGCGGATGAGCATTTAATATTTAGGAATTTATATTATAGACACTACCACTGCGTTGAAGCCAAAATTATGATGTTAATATTGACTTTTATTTTTATGAAATTATGTATACACATGATAACACCCCTTTGACAATCAGCTGATTGAATCAGCTGTGTGCTGATAATTGTATCAGCTGGTAAGCATGGGCC
>JAJHUR010085996.1:9999-41903 GCA_027495735.1 Lutjanus campechanus | reverse complement strand
TATGAGAGAGAGGTGTGTGTGTGTGTGTGTGTGTGTGTGTGTGTGTGTGTGTGTGTGTGTGTGTGTGTGTGTGTGTGTGTGTGTGTGTGTGTGTGTGTGTTGAGGGGTGGAGACCCAGGGGGTGTGTGAGTACAACAGATATGGAACGGGGCATTAATTGAGCTTCAAACTAAAGGGAATAGAGGGAGCTGGGGGAGGAGGGGTAGTTGGAGAGAAAGTGTGTGTGTGTGTGTGTGTGTGTGTGTGTGTGACAGAGAGAGAGAGAGATGATGTGAGTAAGAAAAAGGGGGTTAAGAGAGAGACAGACAGATGCAGGGAGAGGGAGAATCATGCTGAAGGGAATAACAGCGAGTGATGCTCATTAAAACTGATTATTAAAGCAGTAACACTGAAGAGCTGCATTCAGGCGTAGCCACAACATCCCCAATGTGTTTGTGTGTGCATGTGTGTGTGTGTGTGTGTGTGTGTGTGTGTGTGTGTGCATCTGTTGTTACTATAAACAGATAGCCAGTGAAGTATTACATTGGCGAGAGTGCGCGCAGTTAAAACATACAGCTTATTTTCATAAATTAAACATTTATCCTGTTCTCAGATTGTTTCAGTCACACTTCCTCTCGTGTCCACGCTCTTCTGCATGAGCGAGCAATGCATGTTGTGTCGTCCAACAAGTGTTGCCAAAGTGCACTCGAGTGAGGCACTTCAGTCAGGTACCCCAAATGCCTCGCTGCTAAATGCAGGAAAACGGTTTGGGCAGCTCCAGCAGGGAACGTGTCACACAACTATTCTGTTGGAAGAACGGCCGGAAGTGTAACTGCATCGATTGAAAAATTGAGACATTGGATAAATATTAGTAGGACTTGAAGAATTCACAAGGATTCAGAATGGAAATAGAACTGCATTAAAACAATGCAGTTGTTTAAAGTTTGTGTAAAGCAATAAGTTCTATGAATATGTCAACGGGAAATATTTCAAAAGAAGGGACAGATCTGATAGTTTCAGACACAAAAGAACAGGTAATGCTTCAATTTCCAGGTCCCATAATTTCATGGTAAATATGGGATAATCGCCAAGTAATGTATTTGAAATTTCTTGGAAATTGCCCACAAATGACCTCCAAATTGCCCCCAAATTTCATGGTTAATTATAGGATAATTAGCAAGTACCATTGTCATGTAGTGAGCGGTAATTATCAAGTAACATATTAGAAATTTCTTAGATATTACCCCTTAAAATACCCCCAAAATTCATGGTAAAGTATGTGATAATTAGCAAGGACGGTTTTCATGTAGTGGGTGGTAATTACAAAGCAACATATTTGAAATTTCTCTGAATTTACCCGCAAATTGCCCACAAATTTCATGGTAAGTATACATGATATACATGATATTACATACTTACCATGAAATTTGGCGTTAATTTGTGGGTAACTTCTATGAAATTTCAAATTACTTACCAATTACTTGGTAATTACCACCTATTTACCATTAAATTATGGGACCTGGAAATTGAAGTGTTACCAAAAAATGTTTTGTTCTAGGTTTTAATCACTTGAATATTGGTTGGTTGCATCAAAAACATCCACTTTTCAGAAAAGCAGCTGAGAAAATTGTGTTTTTGTGAGACATTTTTAAGCAGACTTCATGTTTTTATTTTTGGTCGGCCGAAACACTCTGTGCCCGGGTCGCTGTGCTCTCAGTCCCGTGGATCTGCAGCTGAATACTGATGTTTTTAATGCTGAATTCCAGCGGCTCTCTTCTTCTTCGCGTGACAAATTTTTGTTAGATGATTCGTCATGGTGCCCCCTACTGCCTGGCAGTGAAAACAACAATTGATGGAAAATCTCTTCATTGGCGGGGAAGCGTTGTAAACGTGTATTTTAAATGTGAGTTTGTCGCACCACAGAGGCGTGCTATTAACCCCCCAGCCATGTGTATTCTTGAGCTTCTGAGAGAGCTGTCTTGCCCTGTATGCAGTTTTCCCATAGATCTCATATGGGAAAATTAATTGCCCCAGACAGACACCACAGAATCCACAATAAAAATAATGGTATACACAATAAGGCCACAACCTTATCATACTAAAACACATTTGATCACACCGAAACATGCTAAGCTAGGCTAACTTCTTGGAGAGTTTGTCCACAAAGCATTAAGACCATATCAAATTACTGTCAATGAGAATTAATTAGTTTATTGGAAAAACACTTCATTTATCACGTTTAACTTGCAGGTTTTCTTTTCCAAGATGTGGACGGGTGTCACCAGAATGTGCTTGTTACTTTATAGCAGAGGTACGTCGATAGCAATCCACAGTCCCTGCAGACCTCGATCATTAACTGCACTGTTTACCAAAGTCACCAAAATGAGGGTTTCTTTTTCAGCGTCTCTCACTCAGACAACAAAATCTTGCTCTCATTGAACTGTAAAATAATAAATGTTTCTCTGAGGAATGAAGCTATGTTTAGTGCCCAGAATTCATTACTTTGATCAAATAAGGTCTGTTTTTTTTTTTTTTTTACTCCAGTCAATAAGAGAGAGTGCAGCAGTTAAGATGACACTAGCCCACACACAAGTTCATCACTGTGGTTCAACACTGCAGCTCCTCTTTTTATCATAACCTTCCTGCAGACTGGGACAGACAGGTGAGGCTCTGAAACGGTGTTTAACTCCAAGTTTGAGGAATCGACTGTAACGCCTGCTGTAGGTACGGGGGGGCTTCGGTCCGTTCAGTGCTCGCTCTGGGACGTGACGACCCCTCTTACTACCCACACTTAAAAATGAGCACAGTTTCAGAGGCAGAGACTGATTTTCTAAAGGCTTTATGAGAGGGATTTGGTACTGTATGAGGATCACTTAAAATAGCTAACTATCCTTGAGCTCAGAAAGCAACAATAGATGAAGTCATCAATGACGCAAGGAGCTTTCAGCAGCAGCAGTTTCTTAGAGAACTGGACAGTGTGGGTGACAGTGTTAAACAGATTAATTTTCAGCATATTTAGATCCCAGGCTGCCATTGGGGAGATTATTTCAGCATTATATATTTCTCAGTATGTTTGTCTGCGTGTGGGTCACTGAGAGTTTTGTGTGTGATTGTAAAAGAGGCATTAAAGTGTTACTGCATTATCTCCTGGAGATCATGCAGTGGCTTCAGGATCAGAATGCTCCTGTTCAAGGACTGAAATATACAGTGTATAAGCATAGAAAATTATAAGAATAGAAAAAAATACATAAATATATAAATATAATATATAAAAGAGATAATATAACTATAACAATAATAACAAATATATACAATAAAAAGTGAGTAAAGGTGCATGTGCCTTATCTACAATATAACAGTAATATAAAAATATAAAACTGCAATATGTATATGTATGTATATATATAGGAAATATAAGATTAGGATTTCGAGAATGGATCTAAGAATTATGTACAAAAATGTGCATCAGATGGGTTTTGTGCACACCTGTGTGCATGTCGGGGGCATTTCTAAAGGGGGAGCTTAGAGGGCACTGGGCACCCCTGAAATCTGATTGGCCACCCCAAGTGCCACCCCTTTATCCTCAAGTATGATTGGTTAGCTGGCCAGTGGTAGGCGGGACCTTAGTTTAAACGACAGATCTGCACCTCATTGCTCTCAAGAAGAGCCATTTTGGGCCAATAAAAGAAAAACAGAATTGATGTCCAGAACTACAACTATTAAATTCCTCATTTTTCCTATGAAACTTTACTGAGGCATCCATAGTTAGCCAAGGGAGACTCAGGAATAGCCACCATCAAAATTTAGAGGAAACGGTACCGAACCATCGGCAAGTTTGGGCAGATTTTTACTGCCTGCATGTATGAGTGAATGACCAACAGGGCTGGAGATTCTGTTCACAGCTAATCTTCATCCTACTGGACACACCAGCCTAAATTTTTTTTTTTGTGTGCACTTGAGTGCATGCTCAAGGAGCTCTTGTGTTTGTGGTGACAACTTCTGAAAAACTTATTTTACTATTTTACCTATTTTGTTGATTGCTCTGTTTTACACCAGCAGCTGCCTCCTCGCCACTTTTAAGCACCTTTTAGTGGGCGTAAGTCATCTACAACTGCTAGGCTAAAAACAAGGCTTACCTCGTCTGTTTCAGGACACATTAGTGACTCAACTGACATCCATAGAAGAGTTTGCTTTCATCTTAAACCGGAGCATCTGCAGATTCATTCCAAGATATGTTATGTTCACTAAAGTTAGCACAACACAAATTGAATAAATCTCCACCTTCCTGACTGCACCTCATTGGCTGCTGCTGCATGTCACTGATATGCATCTCCGCCATATTGTGTTCCACTGGTAAACAAACGAGAGATGCAGACTTCAGTTTCTAAACTAATTATTATTACATTTTGTTTGTTATAAACATGATTGAACATGGTTACTTACTGGAATTAAATTCAGTTACTGGTTGCGATTTTTTTATCAGCTCTCTGCCAAAACATGAACTTTCTGAACAGACACAACTTTAACTGGGACAGGCAGCTTTAATCTATGAATAGACAACATCAAGTATAAATTATTTAGAATTTCAGCTTTTGTGAGTCTCTAAACTATCTAAAGTAGCAAAGCAATTATACTCAGGGCACCCAAATAGCCAGCAGCAACCCTGACCAAGCCTCTTACCCATCATACCCATCAGACCATCCATGTTGTACCGTCACTGAAAGGAAAGAGGCAGTGTGGGAGGAAAACACACTGAGACATGTGAGTAGTCCAGCATACCTGCATTCTTTATGAAAGCAGTGTGTCCCCATTGGCTGTTGCTGGTCGAGAGCAGGAGTGTGTGTGTGTGTGTGGGGATTCTCTGTGAATATGAGGCTGAATATTTATGGCTTGCCATTGTTGTGGGAATTAATAAAAGGTGAGCTGGTGTGTTGCGCTCGAAACATGTCATGTCACTGACATGTGGTTTTAAAAAATCTGGACCTGTGAGCCTCCTCTGTCAGTCATCAAACCTGCCCCATATTATTAAATAAACGGTTGTGATTGGCCTGAAGAGATCCGAGACATGGCCAGATGATGCAAATGAAACATGATCTTGCAGAATTGTCTGGTGTTCCATTTATTATGGGCAGGGTCTCATGTAAAATCCACTTCTAGACACTCAAAGTCACAAAGTGGGGTTCCAGTGGAGAACAATCCCCTCTATGTATGTGCATGTGCAATTCTCACGGAGAGTGATAAATCAAAACTTGGAAAACCAAACTGTGTTCTAAATAAAAACACTTGAACAATCTTTAAAGGGACAGCCCGACAGACACGACCCTTTTACTCTAATAATAATAATCTACAGACCTTGTTGTGAGCAGTTTCATGTAGGAGCTACTTTCTGTCTGCAGTTGAATCTACAGGAACTACTTTCTTTTCTACTGGAAAGAAAATAGTTCCTATATGAAGAATCTAATAATGTTACTCAAGATCTTTTTTGTTTGTGGTTCGAGTTCTTTTAGATCTCAGGCATCACATACATTCAAAGCAAAAGTTTATTTCCATTTAGAATTTAGTTGAGTTTAAAGGAATATTACATTCAAATGAATTGAACCATTTTAATTTTACAATATTATAATATTATAATATGCTATCATGGTGTATGTTTTATCTAGATACGGTTAAAAGAAGACTCTAGTCTAGAGGGGACAGGGGGCCAAATAGCCAGCAGCGGCCCTGACCAAGCCTCTCGTTACCCATGAGACCATCCGTGCGACACCCTCACTCAAAGACAGAGGCAGTGTGGGAGAGTGACACACTGGGACATGTGAGCAGCCTCCTGACCACAGCTAGCAGGTGCATCATGGAATCATTCCTTACCTAAGACATTGTTGTACTCCCTGTTTGCTCTGTGTAAGCACACGTCCCCGTTGGCTGTTGCTGGACGAGAGCGGGAGTGTGGTGGGAATTCTCTGTGAATATGAGGCTGAATATTTATGGCTCGCCTTTGTTGGGGCCATGAATAAAAGGTGAACTGAAATGTTTGCTGAGGGGTGTTCTCTGTAGCTTATAGACGTGTGTGTGTGTGTTTGTTTGTGTGTGTGTGTGTGTGTGTGAGCAACATGCTTTAGAGAAAGCATTATAGTCAGTAGTAGTAGACTTTGCTGCCACAGGCATAGCCTGAAGCTGAGGGAGTGGATTACAGGTGTGTGTTTAACTGTCATGATGTTACTGTTGAACACCTGGGAGGTGAGATATAACATTTAGCCCCACTGCAGACACCACACTCTTTGCAATGTCTTTCCTACCTTTATGTATATACTCTGTAATGAATGCACTCGGATTAATGATGATAATGACTGAATTAATGAGTTTGCTAATGCTGAACGAGTAAACAATGTTCAGTGGTGTGAAAGTATGAAATTAATCAAAACGGCTGAGAGGAGAAAGAGAAAAAGCCTTCGTTGGTCTCACCCTATATCTGGAGTGTATATTTACACTGGAACAAGATAACAGTAGTTTATGGGTTGTCACTAAGTGCTCTTATGAAAATCGGAGTGAGCCAAAACCAATTTCAGTAACTTATTTACTTCTTAACAAGGTCACGCAAAAGAGTTTGCATTCACATTTGTTGTCCATCATATCACATCCACAAAGCCACTTTAACATGTTTTATCTTTAAATTCTCTGGATTTATTGAATTAGTGACACAGGATGTGGCTGCACAGACTGGGCAGAAGTTCATTTGTGATCTTGCAGATGTGGCAAAAATGACGACTGCGTCGTTGTAGGACAGCAATGTCACCTGCACCGCCGGCACATCCGCTTTGCGCCGGGCGTAAGAAAAGGCCCAGAGTTACAAAGTGGGGCACCAGTGGAGGACAGTTACCCCCGGTGCATGTACAATACTCATAGAAATCAAAACTTAGAAAACTTAGAAGAAACCAAACTTTTAAATAAAATCACTCAGGCAATCTTTAAAGGGACAGTTCACCCCAAAATTTAAAAAAAACAAAACATATTTGGCCTGTAGTGCTGCTCATTCATCAAAATTCTCTGTATAATGGAACTCAGCTTGTGGTGCTTAATCCACAGTTTCATGCACTGTAAGAACTTCTCTCTTTCTGAAGTAGAATCTATCGGAGCTACTTTATTTTTTACCTGAAAGAAAATATTTCCTATTTCCTGCTCACAACAAGGTCTGTGAATTATCATTGTGCATTAAAGTTCTAATTCCTGGTTTTGATTAACATCGTTTTATTGTGCAGCAATGATCACAACTCCAGTAGAAAGGCACCCCAGATGGCAATTTATCATGTTTTACCACAGGAAGGCAACCTTGGAGGGTATTTAGTCATGTTTCGTCCACTAGAGGGGCATCTTATGGGGCACTTCACCACAGTTTGTCCACTAAAAGGACAACCCAGAGGACATTTTATCATGTTTGTCCACTGGAAGGGCACCTTAGGGGGCATTTTGTGATGTTTTGTCCTCTGCCCAGCATCAATCAGCAGACAGAAAAAGTTAGTGACTAGCTGATGAATATGTGGCACATTCAGCAGCTAAAGAGGCAGATATTTTACTCATTCTGGACTAAAACAGAGGTGAAAGTAGCATGACTACTGGACCGACATTCAGTGAGCAGCCAGACGCACAAAACCAAACGAATGCTAATGTTGCTCTTTGTCTGCTGGATGTTTTAATTGGTAAATGTTTGCTAACATGTTATCTATAACAACCTCAGATGGAGATGTTGTCATATATTGTGCCAGCTTCAGCTGTTTGCCCCCATGTGCCCCAGAACGACTGAAGGCAGCTTTAAATGACAGAACTGGAATATTTTAACTGTCAGCATTATAAAATCTGACATGTGTGTGTACACTGTACTGTATGTGTGTTTTTGGCGAGGTCACCTACAGTAGCATTTGATTAGTATGTGCTGTCCGCACTCCAGCATGCTCTGCTCATTTATTAACATCCCGAGATATCAGAACCATATCATTATTCATCACCAAATCATATTAATCATCTTCCCTCTTGTGTACATAGGCCCATCCCTCTGCTGTCCTTTACTCTTCATCATCTCTCGGCTCACTCCCTCCTCTTACCTCCTCTCTATTCCAATTGACCCTCTGCTCATGTTTGAATCCCCAGCAATGGTTGTTAACTTGGACAAGCCATTACAGCACACGAGGAATTGATAGGAGGCTTATGGTATTTGCTGTTACGTTATTGGCTCAGACAGAGGAATGGCTGATGTATAGTACTGTTTAAATCCACCGGACAAATGAGGTGTATGACTTCTAAACGCAGGTGAAACTGCAGTTGAATTGAGGGGATGCATTAAAGAACATATCTGGATGAAATGTTATGTTTTTAGCCACACAAGCGGGATGACTCTATGGATGCTGGTCCAGACTGAAATATTTTTCCAGCTAAGGTGGAACAGGAAGTTGTTCCATTGTTCCAGACCAGATCAATAGAATGATTGGATGTTTCGAGGGCTGCCAGGTCATGGTGGTTGAGACAAACATGAGTATTTATCCATTCTCAATGTATTACCCACAGTTCATTGCAGATTGAAGCAGCAGCAGCACAGGTGTAGGAAGCTAAGCAATGCATCGTGCAGTATGGACAGGGTTAGCAGCAAAAAGTATTTTAGCCACCAAAAAATCATTATCAGTTGAAGTGTACACTATATTTAGAATACTTTTAGCTCTATTTTATCAGTTTTGATCCGTCTTCCACTCTGCTTCATGGCCCAGCAGGAGAGGTTCCTTTATTTTTGTGCCTCTAACATGGGTAAGTAGGCTACATAGTTAAATGGTTTGTTTTTCAGCTGTTTTTATTGATTGACAGTCTGCACAGTTTGTTTTATTTTGAAAGTTGACCAGGTTCTCTATGCCGTTCCTGCTCTGTGTAACAGGAAGCAACTTCTGTCAAAAATAGGCTAATTTCCTGCACTGTGGCGCTTCTGGCGTATTGTGTAGCAGCCAGAACATGGAGCAGCCGTGCAGTTACTTTGCTGTCAGACTGCCTTTTCCACCAGGAAATCCCTGTTATCTAAGCCAAATATCGCTCTATCTAAAGCCACCAGACTCCTTTGCCAAAAATAGTCATTTTACCTCGCAGATCACAGGAGTTGCTGGTCTGCCGCTGCCTCAATCTGTTTATATGTTTGTGCTGTTTTGGTTTTAAAGGGTTAGTCTGGATTCACTGCATTCACACAAACAAACCAGCGTGTTGTTCACACCGCACGCTTGAGCAGCGAGTGAAGTCACCGTCGCTGATTTGCCGCGGCTCGCACACGCTGTGGTGTCCACACAGGCTGCGTTTCTGCTGCAAGGCGACTGCTGAAAGCCTGATTTTTCTACAAAGAGTTTGGAAGAGAGGAAAAGCTGTTTTCTAAAATGAATCGGCGATTTTCCTCCTCGTTCAGAGAGGGAAGGGAGGGAGTGATGGATAGATGGAGAAGACAACACAGAGGAAGATTAAAAACACTGCCTTGCGCAAGTTTTTTTTTTCATGTCTGTGACAAACTGCACAGATGTAGACAATGAAATAGCAGTGAGACGTGTCCTGTTGCTGATATAAGGTCGATATATTCATATGTGTGCAAGCCTGCAAATCTCTAGATGAAGTGTGGCTGCAGCCGTGCCTGACACATGCGTGAGCAGCGCTGCACACACAGGCTGTGTGGACACTCCAACCTGTTATCATTGGCCAACCAACAAGTAATGCCATGCACACGCACTGTTAAGGCATGTAGTGTGAAGCAGCCGTAACCGATCAAGGCAGCAGTAAAACCAGCAACTCCTGTGTTCTGCAAGGTCAAATTGCTCATTTTGCCAAAGAAGTTGAGCACGAAAGAATGGTATTTGGCTTATATAATGGCAGTTTCAGTCAAAATAGTCTAAATATGGCATATGCTTCAAATTAAATTGATTATTTAGGTGGCAGGAATTTGTTTTGCTGCTGACCTTGTCCACAGCAGGACATTGCTTAGCTTCCTACACTGGTACTCCTGCTGCTTCTCCAAACTGGGGGCGTGTCAATCGGCATCAGCTGTAGATAACAGACTGACAATGGATCCAAACTATATCTTTAATGTGTTAATTTAGCTGGTTAAGTTTGGACAAGCATCACCATCATACCTTCACCTCAAACTCCTCGCTTAGAGGTTACGTGGTAAAAGAACAAAGTCAAGCTTCTGAGAGACAGCAGTCAACATTTACACGGCTACAAAATTCATTTTAAGTGTGTCAGAAACTTGCAATAGTTTTTCTTACAAAAACGGATTAGTTGAGACCTAAATAAAAGAAAGTGAAGACACAAAAGCTCATATATCCAGACCTGGATATTTAACTCTGTGACTCAGTTTGATGAGAATCCATGTCGTCCTCTCTGCTCCTCACATAACTTCTCATTATTTTTTAGATTTTATTCTACCTCATTTCCCCCACTACACTATTTTTCCACATAAAATCAGCAGAACGATATTTTTAGAAATAATTTGACACGTTTTGTGAGAGCGTTTTCCTCTCTCACTATTTCTGTATGTTTGTCAAACAACTTATCAGCCAAAAAAGTGGGTGTCCCTTTAAAGTGCAGAGGTATTTTCCATAATGACTAATCAGTTATGACTAAACACCACACACACACACACACACACACATGCACACACACACATGCACTCAAACTGAACTGCAGAAACGCCACATCTTCCAAATAAAAAAAAGACGGCGAAAAAAATTGAAGGCTTTGTGAGTATAAAAAAATAGTCCGCTTTAAGCCTGAAAAAAGGTGCAGACAGCAACAAAAGCTTTTTGTGGAGAGCTGAGCACAATACGATGGTGAAAGGAATAGAAAACAGGAATGCCATGCATACACCCCCGCTGCCCCCCTCCCTCCACCCTGACGCGTCCCTCCCTCTCATCTGTCCATCCCCTCTCCTCCTTTTCTCTTTTCCCTCTTCCATCCCCATCTCTCTGCTCAAAAGGTTAGTAAATGTCAGATGGGAGTTGTCATCATCTTCAATGGCGTCATCTTTCTTCATAGAAACACTGTCTATCTGTGTGTGTGTGTGTGTGTGTGTGTGTGTGTGTGTGTGTGTGTGTGTGTGTGTGTGTGTGTGTGTGTGTAGAAGTTGAAGGGAATACAATTGAACAGAATGAAATAGAACAGGATATTGAAAATGGGAAATTACTGCTTTCAACAAAGGGCGGACACACACACACACACACACACACACACACCCACACACACACACTCATGCAGAAAGGGTTGAAATGGAGCTGAGGATGTACAGTATATACTTCATACTGCACAGTTCCTTCTCCTTTATTCCCCCCTTCAGTGTCTGTGTGTGTTCATCATAAAGGAACCACAAAACTTCAGTGAACAACTTAGTGTCAGCGTAGCTGCCTTTGACTTCTTATCCAATTCCCAAACACACACATTTTTATCTCCCTCTGTCTCGCTGCTGCGTCTTCATCACTGCCTGTATTTGCCTCTCTATATATTTTATGACTAATGGAAGGAGCAGGCCTTTGTGGTGATGACAAATCCCCACACTCAGACAGTTTTACAGCCCCTAAAGAGCCCTCTGACAAACGACTGGGCTGTAAACCTAATATTCTAATGCTGCGTGTTATTGTAATGGCGTATGTGTGCATGAGTGAATATTTAGGAGATGTTAAGTATTGCTTATCTCTGACAATTATAAAAGCGCTTTAGCCTCAAAAACAAATCTTAGTGCAGAGGCATGTATGCAAGTGCACACACACACACACACACACACACACACACACAGTGGTTTATATACTGAGGGTATGCATGTGTTTAATAACACGTAACCACATTCTGCATGCATGCATCTGCACACATGGACAGTTATTCGGCACATATTCACTAATATTTGTGCATGTCAATCTGTTAGACAGCTTCTCCTGCATGAGAACACCACAGAAAACTGTGCAAAATATCAAGAAATTTCACCCTTTTCATGAGGTTCATTAAATTAGTGAAGATGTGATTCCAAATAAAAGATACTTAAGGCTCAGATTTCATGAAATGTGTTGCAAGCATAGGCACCCTCTACAATGGGGCATTGGGTTTTAAGCCCCCCACTAAAGTTGAAGATGAGGGTGCAGAAACCCCCCCAATTCTGAGGCAAAGCAGGAAATATGGAGCTGTAAAATCTCCATAGATAATCAGTTTTGTTAAACTTTATTTAAGCAACATTATGAGGCACAGTGTGTGTTTTGTTGTGTTACTGCCCAAGCACGCCAGGTACTTTAATTAATTGGTTAGCAAGTACAAAGTGCCATGAATTCAAACACCTCAGATCATTAATGTACTCAATACAAATAACTTGTGGCTCTACAATCTGAATTAGACACACAACACGATGTCGACCACCGGCCTTGAGTGGAAATACTTCAGAATTTTTAAAAATGAAGATACAAATTGTGTGCTCTGCTCAGGGGATAAAATGTGCTGGACTGAGGTTTCCTGTGATGTTTGGAGTCGCAGACAAAATTCCAAGTGAAATCCCAAAGCTCCAAGAGCACTGGATTCACCCTTTAATCAAAATATTTCTGCTAAAATATTTTCTGCTAAAATAATTCTGCAGCTTATGATGGACTGAAGAAAGACAACCCAAATCTCCTGAAGGATTCATCCAGAGCCTCACACAGTGAGAGCTTTTGCAGCATTTTGCTTTTTAACTTTGAGTGGTCGTTAAATTTATATTGAACATCGCGGTGCACACAGTGCGAGCGTCTGCTGCGCTCAGCAGCGGCCTCTGAACGCAAACAGAATATGGAATCTGTCTCAGCTTCTTATCATGACTTTAAAAACACCACATGACTTGTTTTAATGAATTTCGTCAGTTTGAAATATGACAAATCGTAAAATATCTCTTCCATGATTCAGACAGCGACAGATTGGAGGCAATAAATTAAATATTGGCATGTCATTTTCGCAGCTGTGGCAAAAGGTCAAGCTGCATGTGCCATGCACAGTTGTTCATTATAATGCTGACGAATGTTGAAATGACATTCTTCTGCCTCAGTAATTATTATTATTAATACCACCAGATAACACACTAAAGTGCTCAGGTTTGGAACCCACATACATCGGGATAGTGAGCTCACCATCTAGCAGTACATCGGCACATATTTGCCCCCGCGATGTTCAACCCATGTCAGCACCCATGGGTGCAAGTCCATATAGAGGTGCCTGTGTGTGTGTGTGTGACCGCAGGTGTAAGCACAATCCAGGTGCGATATGGAGAGTTTTAGACAAGAGGTTGGAACCAGAGTCCTGCACCAGTCCAGTTTTGCAAACCTGGGACAGCACCAGTGCTCCTGCAGCTGCTGACGTGTTTCCATGGTGACGACGAGCCTAGCTTGCAGATATCAAAAGCTAACACTTTTTTAAACTTTTCACAGCCACTGACAACGTTACTGTCACAGTCATTCTCTATACTGATTTCCACAGGGAAAAGGCCTATTATCATACTGTATTATTGTTCTCACCTGCCGGCCACACACAATTAGTTCAAAGAGGGAGACGGAGGTTGGACATCAGAGAAGCAGCAGGAAGAAACAGCGTGTAGAGACAGAAAATGTCCACATAAACCTCTGTGAATAAAGGCTTTATTTTGACCATCAGTGGAACAGTGGAATGGCTCTGATTAGTATTTCTGTCGAGCTTTAATAAAGATGATGACGATGTCAAAATTATGGATTTGCAAAGGGAGTCTGTTTCTGGTTCAACAAAGTATTTTTTTACTCTTTAAAAGAGATTGTCTCTCTGTAGCAATCCTTTCTACAGTGTTGTCAGACACACTCGTGGACTTACACAGTTGCCTGGACCCTCAGTGCAGGACCAATTTCAAAAATCGTTGTCCCAATTAATCACTTAGACACAAAAGCAAATGGGAAAATAGAGCACAAGTTGAAAAATACCAAAGTTACCTTATAAATGATTAAAAAGGTTAAATTCATTTGTACATTTAAATGTATTATTACCACTACTATAAATAAGGCTATAGTCTTTCTTCTAGCTGTTTCTAACTGCATAAACTTTCTATAAATATCCCATTTTTGTGATCAAAAATAATATTTCAATTAAAGACCAGAAGTTTGTGAACTTAATTTACTAGAATTATGACACCATAAACAGTTGCCTATTTACTGATCCAGCAGATGCAGAGCAACATTAGCATGCTTTTGGAGTCTTGTTTCTGACCACCTAATGAATGTACATCCACATCCAATACTCACTAGTCCATTATTACTTGTGTTTCGGCCTCCCCCAACTCCCGAGGGAAATATCAGGTTTTATAGCTGCTAAATGCTCCACTATGTGCACCAGCTTTAGCTTTAGTTGCACATTGGTGTTTGGATCTGAGCAGGTAGTGTATAGTCACATTTATCAGAGATTTTGTTGCTGAAAAGAGCTGCCTGCTGCAGCTGGAAACAAATATTGGTGAGAGTGAATCAAAACAGTAAAGCTGTGGGCCGTAACAACCGAAACAATGAGCTGAAAAAGGCTAAAAAGTCAGAACTGCACAAATTGGTGATAATCCTCTGTGGGATCGTCACTATGACAGACCCCTTTAACATTATACATACACTAATATTAATTTGATGCATTGATTGGTGCAGTTTTAAGGTACCCACACTGTGAAATTGTGCATTGCTTTGTAAATATGCAGCCCCTCCCTCAAATTAAAGCCATCAGATGGGGCTCACGTATCCTTCCTTCTCCTGTGTGATGCTGCTGCTGTTTTTAATCAGCTAAAAGAATGTGGATGGCATTAATATTAAGAGTTGCCCTTTAATCTTAATTCTTAATTGCATTTTTGATATGCATTGTACTGTACACACTAAGAAAAAAATGTATCAAAGCAATACTGTCAAATCTCCATATATATCATATCATAAGAGGTTTATGTGATTTTTGTGTCCCTTCAACATCTTCAGTAACAAACTTTTCCACAGGCAGTAAAATTAAACTCCAGGCCCAATTAAAGGTCCAGTGTGTAAGATTTACAGGAAATTATTGTCAGAATACATCAATATTATTTCAAAATATTACTTTTCTATTATGTTTAATGTGCAATTTTTTTTTTTGACTTTTTAATGTCATGTTTTAATACACGGTGAAATATTTACACTTCATATTTTGTATTTATTTTTCACTTATTTGATGCTCTATTGCTATTTATTCTTATGTTACCATAATCTGGGAGAAAAATAAGAACTGTTATGTTTTGTTATGTTTTTAATTGCTTTAGTCCTTTTTATGCACAGAGGATGTGGGTCCTCTTCCATGGAGGTGGCCATGTTGAAGCGCCATGTTTCTACAGAAGCCCAGAACAGACAAACCATGGCTCTAGATACTGCCTCTGTTGTTTTGCATGAGTTTCAGGACCACGTGCTTGGAAGGGGAGGGGGAGACAAGGTGTTTGCGATTTGCAAGGTCACGTCTACATCCCACTAAATCCTGCACCCTGGTCCTTTAACACTGTCAAATGAAAACACCAGAAAGATGGAGAACAAAATTATGTGTAAGCACTTGATATTTAATCCATCCTAATCACAAAGAAGGAGGTGGATCTGAGTGAAGCGGATGAGAATTTTCAGCATTAAGACTGACTAAACAGGGACTGAGATGAAAGGGGTTGATTTAGGAAGATAAGCAGTGTCTTCCAAAAGCAATGTAATCACTGTCATGTTCACTGAAACTAAGATTATTACTTATTTGATCTAATCTGAGCATTCAGGACATAGAAATACATGGCTTTGTGTTCTCATGGACAGAGGTGTTTCGAGGGGCGAGGGCACTGGCCACCCCTGAATTCTGATTGGCCACCCCATTATCATTAAGTGTGATTGGTTATCTGTCCACTGAGAGGCAGGACCTTAGTTTGAAACAAGTGTTTAATGAATATGTTTAAATTAGCACTGTCAAAAATATCGCGTTATTAACGCGTTAACGCAAATCAATTTTAACGGCGTCATTTCTTTTATCGCGAGATTAACGTTCATTGTGACCAAGTGAACTTGTAGTTTTTATAAGCTGTGGCCACGACGACGACTCTGCAGCCGCCACATTAATATGTGTGCATTTCACAACACATCATGTAGTGAATGGCTGCTCCACCCTAAGGCTGATAGGTAGTGTATTATCAAGGTATCAATTATTTTAGGCAGAAAGTATAATTTCAGCACTATCAATAATGAACAATATTGACTGAACAAGCCACACTTGATCTTCATTAGACTGACTGAACAGTCTCAAAGAAATTATATTTTACAATTCTTCATATTTTGTTATAACGAAATTCGTTAATTCGGTGCTTTTAAAGTCATGATATTAAGCTGACACGGATCACTTACTTTGTTTGCGGTCAGACGTTACAGCGTCTCCATCATAAGGCTGCACGCTGCGTGTCGCCGTGTTAGATGCAGTCGGCTTAATAAAGTCAGTGATCACTAATTAGAATTATATATATTACAAACAACCTTTCATTCATCTATGTTTGGATTGGATTCTTCGGGAGATTTTAGCGTCTGAAATGCGTTTAGCACATTTCATTACCGCCAGCTGATGGAGGTAAATCCGTCCGTATGCGGCATCTCTGACAATATTTAACACAGAAGTAATTTGGAAAAGTATGAATCTAGTGCATTAAGTAGTGTGAAATATAACACTACACGTTGTTTTCAATAAAAAACATTTGCACAAAGCAAGCCTATCCACTTTTCCATGTTGATAAGAATATTAAAATGATAATTCAAGGGACATTTATAAGAGATAAAAATGTGCGATTAATGTATGATTAATCACGAGTTAACTATGACATTCATGAGATTAATCGCGATTAAATATTTTAATCGATTGACAGCACTAGTTTAAATGCATTGTTTTATTTTGTATGTAGCCTACTTTTAATTTTTACAAGGTTAATTTACTTAAATAATAAATCATGAAAAATAAAAGCATTTTTTCCGATAGATTGCAGAGGATGAATTAAGCAGGTACAGGCACAGTTTCTTTTTTTATTGGGTCAGTTTGTTGTGTTGTGATTGGTAGGATTATTTATCTTTAAAATCAAAAAAATAAACACAGGAATGTAAAAAACTTAAAGATACTGTAATGTTAGTAATTAAAATAGATATGACAAATGGTACATTATTGTGCATGTACATGCGCACACGTCCTTCATGCCACCTGCTCATCACGAAGCCTTTAGTCATGTGGTACTTGACTTAGACATAAACTATTCACTTTGGGTATAATTGAACCTACATAAAAACATCAACTTTCAAATGAAAAATGTGTCCACTCATGATTTGCTCATCAGTGGTGATAGAATATTTTTGTTTGGGGCACACTGTGAATTGGCTCTGTCATGTTAAGACTTGATAAATCATGAGCCTGTACGTCGATAAGGCCTCAGGGCCCGTGAGCTCGGTCCTCCGCTCATACAGTCTTACAGTGTATATGTCTCAACACCTTTTCTTCTTTTACTCGTCCATAATCCCCTAATGGCTACACGCTGTTATTTCCCCTGAGGGCCGGTGAGCCGCACACCGCTGCGGGAATGCATTAAATTCAAGAGTTGTTGACGCACGCTCAACGGAAAGCAATAACCTGTGCAGGGTCATTTTTTTCCCCATTTCCCTTCATTTTCCGAGGTCGAACAGAATTGCCTTTCAGTGCTAGTGTGATTATGTTCCGTTTAACATGGGAATTATGAGAATTACACACATAAGTGTAGTGCAGCATGCCTCGACAAGATTAAAAACAGCTGCAGTGGGAGGGAGGAAGACACAGAGGACGGGAGGGAGGGAGGGAGAGAAACACCCAGAGTTGGAAGACAGACATGTAGCTTTACAGTTTTAATAATATCCAGCCTTCAACTTTCTGAGGATGAGTTACATTTTTAGGATTGCAATCATCAATCCTGTGTGGGGCTACATTTCCTGACTGCAGCCATGAATGCAAGACAGTGACCGCCAGCTGTTTGAAGAAGCTTGAAAAGACCTGCAACCCCGACAGGAAACATCCTCAGATTTATTGTCAGAATATTTGGCCTCGAGTCTGTTGTTGGGAGCATATATGGAAACATATATTTTATACTAACAAGATCCTCACTTGGTTCCCCTGGCCACCTTCTGCCGCCTGCTAAACACTCCTGGCATGTCAGACACTGTGTTGAAGGAAATAAGCTGTGTTGTTTGAGTTCTAAAGGATACACATACTTTATCTCAGATTTTACAGGGAATGTGCTAAAATCTTACTTCCTGATTGCCCGACCAACCAGGTGTTGGTCCAGTTTTGAGAGACAGAGACAGAGATCTGTGAGGGACCTGGAGTAGAGCTGCTCCTTTGTGTACAAATGAACCAGCTGAGGTGGTTTGGGCATCTTATGAGGATGCCTCGTCCCAGGTACATCCAGCTGGGAGGAGGCCACGGGGCAGACCTTCACCCTGGCCTGGGAACACCTCGGGATCCCCCAGTCAGAGCTGGTTAATGTGGCTGGAGAAATGGAGTCTGGGGTCCCCTGCTGGAACTGCTACTTCCATGACCTGAGTTTGGATAAGTGGTTGACGATAGATGGATGGATGGATGGATCCCAAGACATCCCAGGGTGCAAGGACAGTGCAATCACTTCCATGCCCAAAATCTAACCATCAGATTGGGAGTGTGGTGCTGTCATTCACATGTCGCACCCCAAGATACCAGTTCATGTATAGACACACCTTTGGTTAACTTTTCCAGAAACCACTGAAAAAGAGCAGCAAAGGATACAAAGAAAAAGTCATCTTCCTCCATGGCAAAGGCAGTGCATGCAGATGCTTAACACGGCCGGTAGCTCCTTCAAACTTTTCTCTTTTAATCTAATATTTTAATCTGCTGAAATCGACAACAGGAATAAACTTGTAGGCATCAGGAAAGGAAGCGTTGGGTTTGGATTAAAGAACAGCAGGTGCTGAGACAATCAACCAGGCGCACAACATCTTTCAACCACCCAGCGAGATCAGCTGGATGCACCACGGCAGACCAACACTGGAGGAAGGGAGGAGGGCGGGAATAAGAGCCATGCTAACCAAGCTTGAAATTAAACAGATTAAAATGGAAAATCAGAGACTTATGTCGTGCCCACATATTTCAGAGACCTGCTCCACCACCACCAACATCCAGGATCAAGCTGTTGCACTTGATGAGCGGACCATGTTCCAAGCTGAGAGAAGCCAAGACTCCAGCAGCACAAGGGGAGGAGGACTCTGTGTTTACACTGATGATAATTTGTGCACAAATGCAGTCATAGCTGATGGATAATGTTTAACAGATGCTAAACTTTTTATGTGAAGATGTCAACCATATCACAACACAACATAACACACAGATATTATGTGTCAACTAGGAAATACTGTCAGCTGAAGATGATCCCATTATGCTTTTTGCGTCACCAAAACACTGTACACATGTTCATAGTGCACTTCAGGTAAACAGTTTTGGAGCCAGGTGACTGACATACTATCTAGTGTCATTGCAGTTCAGATACTATGCCTCCCAAACACTGTACTGCTGAACAATGACTCTTCATTAATCTATTAAACCACCTGAGAAGTGTTCTTTTCAATGGCTTATAACCACTGATCAATCAGTGGATATCTTCCTTCCATAATGCACGAATTGTTAGTTGCCTTCATGGCAAATAAAAGAGCTGCTGAACTGGTGACAACCTTTACAGTATGTGAAATATGACCAATATGACTGTAGAAACATGTATATATTGATATGTGGAAGGAAGAGTATAACAGGGTACATGCTGAGCATAGTGTACAATAATGAGATGTCACATTAATATGACTGTGAGCAGATGAATTCCAATGATTGCCAACAAAAGACATTTCCTGGAAACGACAGGAGTTGGGGGTTTAGGTTGGCAGGAGGAGCGGCCAAGGGAGGGCTCATTGCCCAACTTTTTTTCCTGTTTACATGTGTATAATTTGTATATATGTACGTTTATGCCATTATGTAGGTATAGGTGTATATTTTGTTTTATTTCATCCGACTGTATTCTGAATTTAATAGTGTCTATATGTTATATGTGTGTGTAGCATAAAGGGACTACAGCTCTCATTTCATTGTGCAGTCCTGTGTTGTAGAATACCTTGATACCTTGAAAAGGCCCACCCAGGAATTTGCACATTTTCATCCCCAATCTGTGACTCACACTTTGTACTGGATCATCAATAAACATGGAAAGAAGATGGAAATTGCCTGCCAGCTACCCTGTTGTGAAACCCTTCCTGGAGGAAATCACTCACTGACTGGAGGGTCAGCGAGAGGGGGAATCCCTGGTAACACCACCCCTGAAAGTCATAAGCCACGTCCCCTCTGGGCCTCAACCGGGAGCAGCTAAATTAAACAAGTGGCGAAAATGGCTGTAAAAACCTCACTCCCCTCAATACTAACTAACTTAATTATCAGAATCAGAAGAGGAGCGTTCACAAGCCGCCGGCAGAAGACAGTTCATTAGACCCGCCATCGCTTTGTTACCCCAGCAACTCCCGGGGATCGATGCGTAATGCGCTTTTTGTTTATGGAGACAGAGGAAAAAGGGGAGGAGAGAGGACAAACTAATTGAGCTCCTCCAATTATTATCCTGATAGCCTTGTGGCCTGCCGGATGGTGAGATCCTCCCTGTGAGCAATTATAGGTGCATTTCCGACTCCAAACTGTCACATGGACGGGATTGTACGTAATTGTTCCTGGAGGATGCACTCACGGGCAACTTTGTGAGCGTTGACAGAGTGGTGTCACACACCCCTCCGCCTCTTGTCAGCGGAAAAATGAAATCACTTTTCTTTATCTCCCGTCTCCTTTCCTCTAAAGACAGCCAATAGACTCTAATGGCAGGTATAATTGAATTTCACACACACAAACACACACACACACACACACACACACACTCACAAATAGCCCTCTCGGCTGTTAGCGACTGAGTCAAAATAAACAGCACTAATATGGTGTCTCACACTCAGTAATTACAACCCAATCTGTGGCGTTTCTCCTGTTTTCCCTTTTAATTGCTCCCCTCTCTTTCTATCAATCCCCTTTTTCTTCATCTTCCTCCTCCTCCTCCTCTGCCCTCCCTCCATCCCAGTCTGTCGCTCCTCACCATACTGCATTTGAAGAATTAGCCGCGCTAACGCAGGCCCTAATTGGCTGTCACTGTGTGCTCGGAAATGTGAAGCCACTTCCTCGATATAATCATGTTTACACGCGAGCGCCGGGTGCCAGACTGCTGGGCTTGTCTCTATCGAGCTTGTTTAGGAAGTAATTTACTGTAAAATTGGCTATGATAGTCAGTCACAGAAAGAGAGGGAGAGGAACCAGCTCAGCGTAAAATGGCTGTTGTTGAGACACAGTGACTTCCTCAGCGTGCAGGGTTTTTATTTTTTATTTTTTCTTGCAGTTGATGTGGAAGATGGGTCATACTCTAGTATCCACCTGGGTGAGCCTCATTATCACCATATTATCATAATCGCTAACACTTTACAATAAGGTACACAAAAATTTAAGCACTTACCAGGGAACAAATAAGAAACAAATGAATAACTAAGTGCTAGTGAACCTTTAGTTAATGAATAACTTCTAACCAAACTTTATAAAGCTGGTAATGATTAGTTAATGAAGAAACTAGATCATAAAAGTAATGAGGGAATACTCACTAACTACACAGTATTATGTATCACTTTACTTTAGGAGACACAAAAATGTATTTAATCATAAGGTAACAAGTGACTGCTTAATAATTACTCAGTATTATGCATCACTTTACTTTAGGGGGCATGAAAAGGATAAGTAATCATAAGCTAATGAGGGACAACTTAATAATTATTCAGTATTATGTATCACTTTACTCTGGGTGACACAAAAAGAATGTGTGATGACAGACTGCTCTCTAACTACTCTATATTATGTATCACATTACTTTAGGGCACACAGAAAGGGCAAGTAATACTAAAAGAATGAGGGACTACTCAGTATTATGTAATAATTTACTTTAGGGGACACAAAAAGGGTAAGTAATAATAAGGTAGTGAGGGACTGCTGAGTAACTTTACCTTAAGGAACCCAAAAAGTGTAAGTCATGATTATTAAATGAGTAATTAAGGAGTTATTACTAGTTTTGCACCATTCATCAGCTGGTTTAGGGTTAATTCGAACCATTCACACAGAAAGTGATCAGTATGATTATTTCTCAGATATACATGAACTAATCATTATCTAATGACTCATTAATATAGAATGTCCCAGTCTGTTCTCTAGTAACTCAAAATTATCCACTATATATCCTCCATTATTAGGAAATTATTAGGAAATTACATTTGATTAGTTACTGATTAAGTAATGGTTCACTAGCAGTTAGTTCCTCATTCGTTCCCTGGTAACTACTCATATTCTTGTGTACCTGATTGTAATGGTTACCTCTTAATCAGTTTAATGAAAGTAAAACAGGTTTAAATGTGCATTACAGCAACTAACAAATCACATAAGATGGATTACAGGACGTCCGGTTGTAGAAACAAGCAACATAATCATTTTGCTGGTACATTTGTTTACACGCGCTTTCTTTCTGCTCCTTCAATTTATCACACTAATTGGAGGAGATAAAACAGAAAATAACAAATCAAGATGCAACTTGGAAAAAAAAAAAAAAGAAAAACACACGGGCTCATAATTCATCTGTCGCTGCTCTTCCATTCACTATAAAAGACCTCGATGGCAAAACGATCAAATGGGTTGCTTCAAATAGAACAGTCACGCCTTATCTTTCACTTCCAGCAGTGGAGGCGTAGTTTTCCATAAGTGTCAGGAGTATTTCAGATTAAAAGCATCTTCATTTGGAAGCGCAGTGACCGGAGGGCAACTCTCCCAGGAACATATTCCTTATTTACCGGTGCTGTTAATTCCCATTCCCAGCACAGCGAGGGTTGGGGGGCCACTTGAGAAGTCTGCACACTGTGAAGTAGACCTGACATTTTTCTCCTCTAATTGTGTTTTCCTCTCCCTTTGCTGGATCGTGGTGTGTGTACGTGTGTGTTTATTTGTTTCGGTTTGTGTGTTCGACTGTGAAACAAAAACTGTTTTTACAATATCTGTGTGTGTGTGTGTGTGTGTGTGTGTGTGTGTGTGTGTTTGTGTGTGTGTGCATTTGCGCAGGCACAGGCTACTTATTCATCTAGCTCTGTGTGTGTGTGGGGGGGTGTGTGGGGGTGTGTGTGTGTGTGTACAGCAACAGTGTGTATGTTTTTTGCCAATTAGGCACTCAATGACAGGACATGTGGTGAAGCAGCTAGCTGGGCTATTCATGGATCAGCAGTTATGGAAGGAAATTTCAAAATACCAACTGGATACACACACAAACACGCACACACACACACAGGCGCGCACACACACAGCCACAGAGCTCGAGTAATTTTGAATTCTCAGTGTATGAAGCTGATCTCAGTGGCTCAGACAGCAGGATGCTGTCTGTCAGTGTATCATGTGTTGACACAGTTGTCCTCCTCTTGTGTCAAGTTCACTTGTTCCCTCAGATTTGCACGTCTAAAGTTTTGACACATGATGTCAAACAGAGTTCTTATTTTTCATACACTGAGTTGGCATTTTAACGCCTCTTTTGGGTTAAAAAGAGTACTGGAACAAACTGGTTTGGTAACTTACACACAGTCAATTAAGAAAAATAAGTGTAATCATGTGTGGGTGTGTTTCAGTACCAGGGGTTAAAGTAGATTAAAGCTTTTGCTTTACACTACTATCCAAACCTTCATCGCCTCATATTGTCCTCCTACCCCCAGCTTCATGCATCCCTAAACACCACCTGTAAGCTGTAGAAAGAAATTAGAAACACTTGACATCATATCATAAAGCAAATGATATATTTAAATGGTGTAGGTGCCACAGGATAATTTATGAAATAATAGCAGTTTTTGTTTTGAATGAAAAGAAATTTACAACTAAATTCAATGACACCTTACAAGCTGCATATTAAAACAGAAGATAACTTTTAAGCATGTTTCCATCAAAATCAGGTCAAGTCAAAGCGTTTATTGTCATTATGCACAGTTAAAAGCAAGTTTCCCTGAAATTCCTCCTTGGCCTTCCACTCTGCCATTGAACGATGAAAAACACACATAAAAGTGAAGAAAAATTTAAAGTGTAAAGAAGGCCACTATGTACAATAATGATGTTCAGTATCAAAAATACACATTATGTGTGATGCGCATGAGAGAAAGTAGCAGCATTGTGAGAAATGAAGCAGCATAAATGTAAAAGTTTGTCAGGAATACTGTGCAAAGTGTGAAATTTAAATCTGAGCAGTGAAAGCAGCAAAGCAAAACACTTCAGTGTTGGTTTGGTCATAAAAAAAAAGAATCAAAAGTACAGGAACAATAAATCAAACGCACCCTTACAGGTACTGTGTGTGTACATGTTTACATGCACTGTTATTAAGCCAGAGTTACAAAACAACCCATGGATGTTGTATATGTTTAACCTGCTATTCGTGTGTGTGTGTGTGTGTGTGGAACATCAGTAAACATTAAATCATATTATTTTGGTTGTAAATTGTTATATTACCTGGGAGATTTTTGCACGAAACGACAGCCTGCCAAAAACCCCACAGCCCTGCTTTCAGACAGTCAGCTGCAGCAGAAGTTGACGTTATCCAGCAGTTACTAAACAGTTTTTCAGTAACAAAGCGGCAGAGTTCCCTCCAGCGTGGCTGAAAACCCACACGTCTGGATTGGGAACAACTGAAACTGGAACAATTTAGAATCAGATTATAAGAAACTGGTGTTTACTTTGAGTTAGCATTATTATTTCTTGTTGGAAATGTGATCATGTGTGGTTCTTACAGTGGCTTTTGGCAGGCAGCTGCTCTCCCCTGAATCTTTGAGGACCAGATGGTGCCAAACTGCTTTTGCCCCCGTTCAGCACAGGTCTGGATGCCTTTAGCTTAACATCTAGGGCTTTCAAAAGAGAAAAATACACTCAACCCATTGCAAAAAAAAAAGTGAAACTGATATTAAATTTGATGGCAAGAATATTTCTTAAAATGCTGAAGTCATGTGACCTATGGCTCTATTTCAAATGCAGACCCATGTGCTTCAGTTCCAGCAAGGAACATGTGGTGTTGACAACAGAAACAACAGAAACATGGTCTGTGCCCTTTTCTCCAGGTTTTCCAGCAGAGCCAGAGAGGAACCCTCTCCACTCTATGGAGAACCTTGTTCTTGCTGATATACCTGCAGAGTTGCTATTACTTTAATACCAGGCTTATGGGTGATCACCTGTTTTATAAGCCAGGGAGATCCTTGCTCAGAGGTGTACAGAATGCAGATCAGGAGAACAACAAAAATCTGTTCACAGTTCTTGTTGTCACCATATCAGATATGTTCTGTGTCATCTATTATCCTAGCAAGGCAAAAGCCTTGTGTGAGTGATCAGCCTTGCGTGTGTGTGTGATCACTGGACCTACATCTTTATTTTTTTCTGTGCTTAATAATGACTGTATGCTGAAGGACCTCTGTGATTCACAGTTTTGGAAAAACATTGAAAAACTTTTATTAATAATTTTGTGCCTTGATGTTTTTATGGCCAAAGACTAGATGTTGACTAGATGTTTCAGTTCTAGTTTTAACTAGTTAAAATACAAGAATAACTGGGTGACAACAACTAGAAGTTAACTTCATCATATTTCTCTAGGGGAAGGGCACCCTAGAAGGCACTTCATTATGTTTTCTCCGCTGGGATGGCACCCTAAAGGGAACCTCATCACATTTTCTCCTCTAGGATGCCCCCTAGAGGGCACTTCATCATGTTTTCTCCACTGGAAGGGCACACATGAGAGCACTTTTTTTGCATGTTGCGTAACTGCAGAGTGGACATTGTGTTGTTTTATCTATCACTGGAGCATCCAAGAGGGCTCTGCAGCATCCTCAGTACCAACTAATCTTCCTCCCAACTCCATTACACCAATAGAAAAATCTGATAGAGAACACTTCTTGTGCTTGCAAAGCATGTTACAACCCAATAAACCAACGGTAAACCACAGACGTGAACAGTTTCTTTATGTGTTGCTATCCGGTTATGAACATCGACGAGAGCAAAATTGCAAAGACAAGCCCAGAACTCTCCCTAATGTTAGAAAAGTCATTTGTCATTTGTTTTTGGTTTTTTTTAAGAGAAAGAGTCTGCACAGACTCTTGTAACTACAGAGTGCACTCAAATGAATTAAATACAAAAATACAAGTAATAATTTTAACTGGGATTTGGACCAAAGAAACTGTAGGTGTAATTGCAGCCTCTGGGCAGCACATGAATTATTTTGCTCAGGGTCTGGGCTGGATTCAGGCTCCATGAATCATAACTATGCCCTTTAATTGGGATTTTGCAGGGATTCTTGGAGACTGGATTTACCCTCTCTCATGCTGAGAATTGGTCTGACATACTGGTTTGGATGGTCAGCAAACCTATAACACCCACATCGTTATAATATTTTTTTAAAAACAGTATTTGTTTCAGTAACATGTTGTCGGCACCATATCACCGGAAGAAAGTTATTGCCAGTGCCGGAAATTCTATACTAACATGCTGTTTATTACGCTAAAACACTTCTTGAGATTTTTTAGTACATCTGAAACCTCAGTATGAAACAAGTAGCATGCGTGGTGCATACTATTTCCTGGGAAATATTACTGTATGCAAGCAACTGAACAATATGGCAGCAAACATATCCCACAATGCAATGCAGAAGTGACAACAACTTAACAGACGAGGTCAGACAGGGAAGGTGATAACACTTCAGTTTAAATCTCAGTAAGCTTTCCTTTTGCAAGGGGTATATATATATATATATATATATATATATATATATATATATATATATATATATATATATATATTTTAAAATAAGTTCATTGTTGATATGGGTTACCATGGTTACATGCCTCCAACCACTGTGGAGGCTTTCAGGAAGTGATGCTATACGCATTGAGCAGTGCTTCAGAAAAAAATCTTACTGCTGTTTATTTACACAAAAGTATGTTGAACAATAGTGCACATTTTGGGTTTGTAGAGCATAATATGTGATCTCAGATGCTGCAATAATGTTAATTTTGTAGAATCTTAAAGGGATAGAAAATGAAAATTCAGTCATTATCTACTCACCCTCATGTTGATTGAAGGTCAGGTTTAGTTTTTTAGTCCACAAAACACTGCTGGAGTTTCACAGGAAAACAGTGTTGCAGAATCTCCCGAACAGTGGAAGTGAATGGTGGAAAACTGGTCACCATTCACTTCCACTGTTTGGGCTATTCCGCATTGGTTTTGGAGAGAGTGATAGTTGGCACCTTTAACTTAAGTTTCCCATTTGAAAAGGGTGTCTGGTGGGAAAGCAAAGCTGTGAAATATTCTATGCCGCTGACCCTGTCTGCAGCAGTACATTGCTTAGCTTCCATGCCGGTACTCCTGCTGCTTCTCCAAACTGCGTACCGACCAGCATCTACTGTATTAAATACACTTACTTTGGAAAGGTACCTCGTACAACTCCACATCAAATAATCCGAACTATCCCTTTATGGATTCTCATTCCTAAAAGTAAACGGAAAATAAATAATTTATCCAAGCAGACAACAACCACAGAAGTTGTTTGATTTTTGTTGATGAAATCTCTGCAGTTAACAGTCTCCCCTCTGCACGTTTCTAAAAATACACCACAAAGTGAGAGAAGGTTGCAACTCTTCTCTTCAATAAATAATAAACTGGACATGCGATCTGTGTATTTCTTTAAATGTAGAATAGAGAAAATTATGGGCAAGGAAATGAGAGAGAAGATGCTGCAACTGAAGAAAATATGATGAGCAGGAAACAGCAGATAAGACATGAGTCAAGAGGGATGAAACAAGAAAACCATGGAGTGGGTTGAATTGAATAATGATCACTCCTCTTCAGTGTCAGCTTCTCTGGATTAAATAGAAGTAAAATGTGTTTATACTCGGTATTTTTCTCTTATTTATTTTGGATATGAAACACCCAGGCCTGTGTGGACACTGTGTGTTGTAATGGTCACCCACTGGACCGAATGTGCGCTAAGTCACTTCTTCCGTGATCAATCATCTCAGCCCTCCTCTCCTGAAGCGATGCCATATGGCGTCTCCACCTCTCCTCTCTCACTCTCTTCCTCTGTCCTGTTACATTTCTCACCTCCTTGTCTTCTCTCTTCCTCTCCTCTAAACTCTTTACCTCCTTTCTTCGATGGGTTGCTTCTATCCATTAGATCCCTTTGTCTCAGCCCTGCCTGTGCCTGTTTCCCCTCGCTCGCTCGAACACACAGATGTACGTACACACGCTGCCCAGCTTGCCCTCCTGCCACCGATCTTTCAGGGCCAGATCCCTTTCATGAGCGAGAGCGTTGCCAGTGGGCACGACATCTCTCCTTCTTTCTCCCTCCCTTCTCTTCTTGCTCCCATGCCTGCCTCGATTCCTCTTTTCTCTTTCTGTCACAGCTCTGTTCAATCTGCCATTGTGAATTCATTTCATGTTAAGGGATGTAAAAACTACTTGTGTCAATGTTGAGACCAGGATTGGGAGGTTATTTTAGAAATGTTAATGTAGTCAATGTAGTCAGTAACCTACTTTACATTATATTTTGATTACCTCAGCACCAAATATGGTGAAATTATTTATCATAATATAATGTTTTCTGTTCATTGTTGAGTTTATTAATTGTTTGTTTGCTCCTGACACTGTACTGTCCAAACAGTTCCTGAATGTATGTATGTATATATAAAACAGGGTTTCTCTCTGTTTTAACTGTAAACTTACTTGTTACTGAATTAAACCATGAAGGACTGTGGGTAAAGCAAGAGCACGAGGACATCTTAGTCTATGTAACTCAATCCACTTTAATGTCTGAATGAAAGCGTAGGACAACTGAACACCGACAACAATTGTGGCATCTCACATCGCATCACGCCGCCAGTCTTAATTGTAACTCACATTACATGCATGTAAGGTGAGCCATAATATATAGTTCCAGATCTAAATTAAAGATTTAGTATTTTAAGCGCTCTTCATTTATCATTATAAACATTTACTTTTTCCTTAATTGATTAATAATCAAACTGTTGTTTGTACATTTGCCTCGGGTTCCTTTTCTTCCTTTTTCCCCAGATAACTTTTAATTATTGTTACACCCTCATCCCCTGGTCAGACCTTTTAATTTTGGAAAATAAAACATTTTGTATTTCAAAGATTTTTGAATAAACTCATGAACAAATGTCAAGCACCAAAATAATGATAAACCAGGTGAACAGTTTTTGAAATATAGAATTCTTTGGGTTTCTGAAACTCAAAGATTCAAGTTATTTATTATTTATTATTAAACTGAAAGATCATTGGTTGGCAAAAAAAAAAAAGAGCTTATCTCAAAACTTAGGTTTGAGTTCGACTTTTCTCAACTTTCTTTCTTTCTTTCTTTTTCAGTGAATAGCCATGGACCAAAAGAGAAAAATAAACTGTTTGGAGGATGAGACGACAGCGCTGGTAGAGGAGACTGAAGCCAGACAACACCAATTATCCAGCTGTAAACAGCTGGTTGGCAAACCAACACACACATGAAGCTTGTAAGTGTGTCGCTATTAATTCCTCACTTCTTCAACTGATCATTCCCGTCACGTTGTTCATAAAACTAATGCAAGGGTCACCACAGGCTTAGGTACATTATGCGTCACCAAACTGCAGTACCCCGTCATAACCAGCAGGAACAACACTTCAAGTCAAGTCGAGACTTTTCTTAGAAATAAGATCATTTCCAAGGTTTTACAAGTAACAACTTGCTACTTACTACATGGTGAGACCGACTGAGAGACAGGGACTGCTCATTGTGCTGAAGGCCGATTATTCCGAAAGCTCAATAATCCAAAAAATGTCCCACTGGACTAAAAGCCCATTTGTCTGACAGCCCATTATCCTAAAAAATGCCCATTGCTACAAAAATACACATTACAACACACATTTTCTGAATTTTCTTAATGCTCCCACTGGTTCTCATTCTTTATTGTGAAACGCTCACAGTTTGGGTAGATTTAGCCAACAAAACTACTTGGTCAGGTTGAGGAAATGATGATGGTTTGGGTGTGAAATAAGTGTGTCACATTACATCACATAACACTTAAGATTACAATGACTTTTGGTTTCACACGGGACACAAACCCTGGTCTTCTGGGTGACAGTCCTGTCTTTGTTTGACTCATCCATCCATCTCATGTCCTGCATCCATAGACTTTCTTTTTATATTATGTCACCCAGTGCAGACGGCTTAATTTACATAAGAGGGGAAATCTGTAAAATATTTACCGTAATAAATCATGAAAATGACCATGATGTGCCATCAGAGACACGGGTCATTGACATGGACACTACAGCTGAGGTGAAATTCCCCTTCTGGACTGGAGTAACTGATTTGTTTGTCTGGTTCACATTAATCAGAGTTCAAATTAATAACGAATGTTTGACAAATGAGTTGGTGCCTGTTTATGAGTCGTACGAAATCATAAATAATAAGAAGGTGCAGATGTTTGTAACCATTAAACTCAGTAAAATGTTAATGGAGTTTGGCAGCAGTGAGACAGAGTTAACTCAGAGTGTGTTATTTCAGAGCTGTGGGCTTTTGTTTTCAGGATAACAGGCTGAACTTTACATTGACAGACAAGTGACAGTTCTGAACAGCTGATCAACTTACAGTGGAGGTCGCACAGTCGCTTGTTATTGTCAACTCATGAGGTTACGAGCATCCTGCGCTCTTGTGGAGGTCCTGCCGTCTGCCTGTCTCTGCCTCGTCTGGGGAGGACGGAGCAGGGGGGAAACAACTCGCTTCAACCATAGATCATATATTAAACAGGATTACAACCTATTTAATACACAGTCTATCGCTCAGTGGTACAATAGCTACATATTGCTCCTTTAAAGTTACTTGAAAGCCGAGGGTTGTGACAAGACGTCAGTATTTGATGACCTGGGAATTATAACATCCTGGACATATCAGACTCACCACTTCAAAATAATGAAGCGCCTGACAACCACACAAACATCATCTATTGACCACAGACTGACGTTGAGTATAATTAAAGACAAATTTAAAGCAGAGTGTATTTATCCTCGTATGACCTCCTCACACAACTTTCTAAATGAGGTGAACGCTCACAAGTGATAAACATGGAAGTCTGTCCCATCTCTTAAGCTCTGTGATTGGATATTTCTAGACTTTACTACTGCACCATTCTTGAGAATTGGGACAAAGCCATATTTTAAGGGGGGGTTGATTTTTACTCCTTAATTATGCTGGAAAATATATTTTGAAAGATCCAACACTTGACACTATTAAACCTCAGAGAGCAGCCATTATATGAAAGTGAAAGTGTCTCAGAGTTCTCTTAATGTTCATCAAAATACACATTTTTAAACCATAATTCTTATTTAGCTTTGATTTAGAAGGGCTGCAGAGTCGACATGTTATGGTTGAGACACGTCTGATAGAAATATTATTCAATGAATTTGTCTAAGAATAGAAAGTTCAGCAGTTCTTGAGCAGGATTCCTGCCTTTATCAAACCAGGAAGTGAGTCAGGGGTCCTCAGGATGTACAGTAGCTAACATTTTTTATGCCTGATTAAATCATGTTTTTGTAAAAATCTGATCGAGTTGACTGAAATCTGGGACACAACTTTAAACGTTTACCTAAATTATTAGTAGGTACTGTTAGTTTTAGATTTTGAAGGCTTTTACCACATTTTAAATTTGTTTGAAACTGTGAGTTCTTGTCTGGGACCAGGCTGTTTT
>JAJHUR010085994.1:0-17500 GCA_027495735.1 Lutjanus campechanus | reverse complement strand
TCACGGGCAGAGAAGAATCCTACTGAGCATGTGCGCACAAAGTGTCATCACTCTAGCTTGTTTCTAATTGGAGGCACTGAATTGGTTACACTTGCCCCCTGTTACAGTTGCCACCAGTCTCCCCTTACCTTTGATATTTGTCTCTAATTTCCAAGATTCATCTGTTGGGATTTGATTTAGATGAAATAATGTTCTATGGATGATTCTAGAGCAGAATGGACACTTCCTACACAGATCCTGCTGACTGTATTTCTCCATGAAGACATTCAGAACTGTACCATCCCTCTGTGTATAGAATGTGTGTGTGTGGGAGTGTGTGTGTAGGCTTTAAAACGACAGGTTAACCTGTTTGTCCTCTGGGGACTCTTCTTTTTCAGTCCCCTCAGCGCAACAGAAAATAGGATTGGTGTGTGATGTGTGTGTGTGTATGTGTGTGTGATGTGTGTGTGTGTGTATGCTTGTGAAAATAAGAAACAATGGAGGCTTCTTCTATCCCCGAGTGTCCTGCTCTCTGGCTCTCCTTCCTTCCCTCCCTTGCTCTCTCCTTCTTCTTTCTCTCCATTTATCTCCGTCAGCCTCTCTACATAGCAGCCGCGGCTTTATTAATGGAGAGGACAGACACAACATACTTTCTAGTTTCATTGGAACAGAGTGCAAACTATCAGAGGGATTTATGAGTGCTACGGTTTACATGATGTGAAAAAAATTAATTGATTCACTTTGTGATTCTGAAAATGGCCTTTAAAAAAAAAAAGCCGTCATAACTGAATTTTAAGAGGTTTTGGCTGCCGCAAGTTGTGTTCGGACAAAAAGACAATTTGGAAAACAAGTTTATCTGCGTAGCTACATTGTGTTGACTGCAGCTGGAACATTATAATGCTGAGCTGCACCTCCTCCTCGACCAGAGAGTCCACACAGCTGGCACTGACTCTGACGGTGCCACAGACTGAATAAAGCTAGAAGACTTTTGCTCAAATTGTCTCTTTTCTCGCCAGAAGGTGCTCCCTGTGCTCCAGTTTATGGGTTTCAGGGATAATATGTCTCAGATCAGCGGGTTACAGAACTCAAAGTGTGTCTCTGACCATGAAAAATGCGATTATAGGGTGTTTTAAACTGTAAAGAGAGAGGCCAGATCAATGCAAACACCACAGCCGGATTATATTACTGAACTTAAACTCTCAGTTCAGTGTAATTACAGTAATATGTATGGAAGAATGATTTTATGGGTGTTTGTGGCAAGTGCCCAGCACATGCAGGAGTTGTCTGCTCAGTTGGGACTTTTAAAGGTGGAAGAAAACTATGGTCCTTCTAATGGCCTTTTGTGGCAGCTCATGTGCCCAAGTGTGAGCCTTCGTAATTGTGTCACTGCAGCCTGTGAACAGACCCTGGCACATGCCTCTTGACACTGCACTGGCCATGCTTATTGAGCTATAGGAATGTGTTTTTTGTCCAGGATGGTTAAGACATAACCTGCTCTAATCTGGTTCTGATTGGCTTGAGTGTCAAATGTTGTTCATCCAATCAAAGCAAACAAATGTTCTTCACATGAACCGTCTGAAATTCAAGCACACAGGGAGCCTTCCAGTCATTCATTGATAGTCAAGATGGATTCAGAGCAAAATATGTGAAACATCAAAATGGGCATTTCTAAGACAATTTTGGACAAACAATGTGAGGCTCGAACCTTTGTGCTCATGTACGATGGCTCGCTGTGATAAGCTGAGCTATCCTCATTGACCTTTTTTAGTTTCCTCTGATATATTTTTCAATTCAAATGTCACTCTTGGTGATAAAACACCTTCCTTGTCTGGTGTTTGTTCAGTGTGAGTTGATGAACGACATTTCATGCTCAAGCTAATCAGAGGCAGAGTAGGGCGGGTCTTGCCTTCGTCATCCTGGGAAAAAACTTGCATACAGGACAAACAGGAATGAATGGATGAATGATGGAGGTTGGTTGGAGGTTGCTCCAGACATATTTTTATGTCTATGTAATTTTTTAAAGGTAGAATGTGCAGGAGTTGTCGGTTGCTGTTTGTAAAGACATCATTCCAGGTTTGCCCCTCCTTTCCGCCTCAACGAATGAGGGTCATTGGTCAAGAGAGCCAAAGAGTGAATCAAAAAGCAGTTAATCAGAGAAGTAAAATGTTCATTTTGCATTTGTTTCAAAGCGATTGCAGTCTAAAGCATGCTTTTCAGGTCATTGACCCCTTAGCTGATAGACAGAAGATCGGGACTCCCTACTACATGCAAGTATATTGCATTAAATATTTTGTGTCTTCTCTCAGTAGTGCTCAGCCATAGCTGCGAGAGTCTGCGGGATGACTAATTTTAAGTACCCATTGGTTGCTACATTTTGTTTTTACTACATTCCTGACTTCACACCCTGTGTGCTGCCATTGGCTTGGCTTCACACCACTTCCCAAAGGCTTGATACCAAGAAATGTCCAAAACAGAAACGTCCAAACACAGCAACGTAGTTTTTTTTTTCTCTCACAAAAATCATGCAAAGTATATCCATAAATAAAATAAGGACATTTTGTCAATGTGATTAAGTTAGTTTTAAGTACATTTTTCCTTTTGGCTTAAATAATAACACTGAATAACTGGAAGTTCTATTTGTGCCGAACTATGGCTTCTCAAAAGCTAACAGAATTAAATACCTCTAAAAAAAATGACATTCAAAAGTACCAAAGACATATAAACAAACCAGTGTAAAACAAGAGGAGCAGTGCTTTTAGGCAGCCACCTCTCCTGCATTATTCATTAGTGTAACAGTCTCTGTTCGGGAGAATAAGCTTGTTGGTTTTCTGAGGGAGAATCTACAGGATTAAGGAAAGGAACGTAAATCAGTATTTGAACTTTTGCTGGTGCTGTGTGAATAACTCAAGAACTGTTTTATCTGATAATGAGTGTTACCTTAGCTTGAGGTTAACTTCGTTCTATGTTGGGGATTCTTTAGCATTCTTGAGCCAAAGAAGTGGGCTACATTGACACAAATGCCATACAAATTTATATTTATTATTGTCCCATTAGAACTTAAGGTGCAGTCAGATTGAATGTAAAGTGAGTTTTAGAGCAGAGCAGTTGCACATGAAATCAATCATGAAAACTTTCAAATCGATGTGGACATGACATGACCTGTACTAATGCAAGTTTTGCTCCAGCAGGCAAGACCCAGCTGTGCCAGATTCAAATATTTCATTTATCCCAAGGTTTTATGATTTCACTTTATTGATGTACAGAGGTAAGATGAAAAGGACAAAGGTCTGCAGGAAAATAACACAACTGGAGCTTCTGGTAAATTATGAGCTTAGTCAGTGTCTGCAGCTGTCCAACTAGCAGCTCAGCTGCACACACACAATCAATCAATCAATCAATCAATCTGATTACACCAGAAGACAGTGTAGGGTGACCATATTTTCAAAACCCTGAACCAGGAACCTTAAGTGCAGGCTATGGTTCATTTAGGCACACATGTAGGCTTAAGCACTGAGTGTATCTTTGAACACAATGGACACCCTCAATGCAACATGTTTTTTTTTTTAAGTAGAAAGACCAACTTTCCCTTGACCACGTGTGAACCAGCCATGATGATGTCACTCATTGATTTGTGGACAACTGTTCTGAACTCTCTGCTTTGGCATTTTGGGATCACCATCTTGATTTTTCGCAACCAGAATATGCGTAGTAACAATACAACAGGTCAGCTTGTGTGTGACGAAGTGCAGGTGCTTGGGTGGTGCTTGGTTTTGGCTCCTTTGTTCAGCAGGAAATAATGGTGGCATGCCCGCGGACACAAAGTTTCTTGTATTACAGCTAAACAGCAAAAAATACTATTTCATCCTAAAATATGTTTAGCAAAACATTTTAGGATGAAATAGGCAATATAGTAACAGAATATTGATCCATATTTGCTCAACACCTACCTAGTTTGGCAAAGTTTTTGGGAGGTTCTGTTGGAAACCGGACACAAATAGTGGCTGCCTGGTCGCACACTTTCTTGTATTACAGCTAAGCAGTACATTAAAATGTGATTTTGAAAACAATTTGGGTGAGAAATATGCAATGCAATAATATAATCTTGATTCATGTTTGATTATCACTGTTTGACAGTTTTGACCTGAGTTTTGTGTTAGACTGGATGTACTCACTGAGAATGACTGCTCAGTCACACGGTAGGCCCATCCTAAAGCATACCCTGCTTTATTGTCTGTTTTACTCTGCGTGGAAGCATATTTTACAAAATGAACATCATGCTGTATTGAAGAAGACTTGAAACTAACGATTGAGACCATGAACTCATCAGGAATGAGTTTATGAGGAATGTTTATTGAGGTAATACATCAAGTGAAAAGTCAGGTCAGCTCATATAAGACTTAATACAATCTGACTTCTTTTTGGCACCAGCAGAGTTGCCCCCTGCTGGCCATTAGAAAGAGACACTTCTGCAGCGGCTTCACTTTTCAGACCCAGAAGCTCCGTCCACTTAATATACAGTCTATGGGAATGACAGCTAACCATTAGCATTCTGATTGGTTCTGTCAGAAAGAGCCGTAAGCTTGCCTATGACTCATAAGCGAGCAAAAGCCTTGACAATGACACATTGATTGATTGACACACAGACTAGACAAGATTGAGAGCTAAATGCTAATGTCAGTATTCTAACATGCTCACAGTGCTATATGCTGATTTTCAGCAGTTAAAATGTTAACCATGTTCACAATAATAGTGCAGTGTCTTAGCTTGCTAATATGCACTAAACTAAAGTAGAGCTGAGTCATCCATATCGACATTCTTCAACAGGACTGGCTGTTGTGTCTCATCACTGACCATGATGGTCTCTCAGGGAGAGAAAACCCTATGATGGAAAGTGTTTTTTCAGTAATCACATTTTCTTTGCTTACTCTTCATTTACCCAATTTTGTGTACTCACTGGAACTTATTTTGATCAGCAAAATGTGTTGCTGTGTGTGTGTGTGACTGTAACACACATTAAAACAAAGGCAGAGGGGGAGAGAGAGAGAGCTGTGGAGAGAGAGTTTAGACAGAGAATCTGGCAACTGAGCCCAAACCTGTTTATGTAAACATTAATCTTGGCTAAACTGCTGATAGATTGGCTTTACAAACACACACACGCACACACACACACACACACACACACACACACACACACACACACACACACACTATCATACACACACACAGACGCGAGGTAATAGCTTCAATCCCACCTCTCTCAATAGATATACTCCCATGAATACGACACACAGAGAGAAGCGAGGCCGCTTGTAATTAAGTTCTACATGTGCAAATCCAGTTGTGAAGCATTGCTTATGAGATCGGCTGTATAATCACATCGCCCCAAAAGGGAGAGACCGCTTACTTAGCATTTAAATAGGTTCCTTCCCCCTGCAACTCTGCGTGTGTGTGTGTGTATGTATGCAGCACAAATATTGCACTACACTGTATTTCATTGTGTGTGTGTCTCTCTGTGTGAGAGTGTACATATTATGTGTGAGAGAGGGTCTGTTTGCACGATAAACAGTGCCATGTATGTGTGTGGGTGTGTGTGCACAATGGTGTGTCATTTTAGTGTGTTCCTGTGTGTGAAAGGGGTGTGTGATGAACACACTCTCTCATTGCAGTGTATGTGTGTGTGTGTGTGTGCAGTATATCTTGCCTGCACATAATTTCATACGGGTCCCGGTGGAACACTGTAGTGTCAATAGAGCAGGTTTCAAAAGGGATGCAGAGGGAATATCAGGGAAAATTAACTGTGTGTGTGTGTGCTTGCTTGGCTCACATAAAGACCACTAAAGAAGAAAAAAAAGAAAATTCCTTCAAATCTTTTGTTTTTTATTTAATGGGACAGCTCACCCCCAAATCAAATATACATATTTTTCCCCTTGTCTGTTTATTCTTCTAGATTTTTTCAGTGATATCAGCCATGGAGATGTCTGTCTTCTGTCCAGCATAATGGAACTAGATGGCACTCAGCTTGTGGTGCTCAAAGCACCAAAAAAATACATTTGAAAAATTCAAAACCAGTGTCTCTTTCCAAAAATCACAACCTGGTTTCTAAAGATAATTCAAAGACTTCGATGCAGGCAGTTTTGTGTAGGAACTGTAGGAAAGTTACGAGCCGGCTGTAGTTTTGTTGTCAGAGAAGCCGGTATTTCAGCTTTGCACGTTTCCGTAATCTCTGATGACATATCATGCTCATTTTACAATTTATTACAGTAAACATATTACACATTTCTCCTTTGAGAGTTTGTGGTAAAAAATCAATCAATATAGGGAATTAATTTATGTTGATGAACTCTTCCTAGAAGCAAAGTGACACATCATGTTGTTTGTTTTGGTTTGTGTGCATATGTGAGCATGTTTCCTACTGGGGATATTGCTAAGGCGGCTGACTTCACGGAGGCATTGTTATTGAAATGAAACATAATGTCAGCTTGTGTCCTGAAGCTCATCTAGTCTGCTCATGCTCGGGGATTTGGCCTTGTGAAACGTAACAGTTGTTCTATTTTCCTCTCTCCCTGTTTATTTCACTGAGTCTGCAGTGCAAAACGAGTTGGCACTGTTCCCTTCTAAAGAGGGGGGAAGTCTTTAGAAATGGATTACCTAATGGGTTTTACACTGTTGCACAGTCCTTACTCTTGTTAAAAAGTGAAAATTGTCCGATCTGACATTTTCAAGCTTGTTTGAACAGGACGGTAAGAACAGTCGGTGTGTTGTGCAGCATGATGATTTGTCTGGAAGAACCAAACACAGCTCTGACTCCATCTGGCTTCAAGAAAGAGCAGAGGATGCTCCTCAAATGGGAACAGTCTTATTAAGAGTATTTATGCACTAATTTTCTTTGAAAAAATCTGTTTCACAGACTCCAAGTAATAATGTGAATCTGTCTATAAGTAGACGAAGCTGCAGACTGTGATTCAATTTGTGATATTCACTCAATACCATGTATAGTTTGCCTACATCTGTCCAAATGGAACAGTTTCCCAGTCAAATTATTTAAGTAGTTGACAGAACCAGTTGTGCCATCTGAAGAAATATACTAATAATATAAATACTAAATCTGACAAGAATGAATTCAGTCAGTGTTCTAGAAATTACATTTACACACTATTTTGCAACACTAAATATGTTTTGAAATGAATGTAATACCACTTGGATTTTGTTTTGTTTTTTATTAACATAATAAGAAAATTTTGTTATTAAATGTGCCCGACGAATCATTAAATGTTGACACTGAATGTACCAGTAAAGTTCCCCTTATATGTTTTTTCCTTACAATAGCTTGCAATTTAAGATCATTGCATTTGTTTCACTTTAGTGGGGAACCAAATTGATAGAATATAAACAGAGTTTCTATGAATAAAATACATGCTTTTTATTTGGATGCGATTGTAACACCATTTTAGTACTTAAAGAGCACATGTTCCTATAGATGCCTACACATTTCTTAATAGATAATTAATCAGTTCCATCTCTCACATACATAAGACTTACATAATGTGCAGCATTGTGGACCATTAAACATTTGCTGAACTGCAGGCTTTTTCTCAGCACTGAAATTAGATGGAACAGCCCAAACAGGCAGCACACAGTGGTAGTAGCTGGGTGGGTTTTGAGAAAAGGCTCCCAAGTGGAACTGGTTCCAAGCTTCTCACAGTATTCCATAGCAGATAGTTTGCTCAGTTGTCATATCAACAGAGCTATCTTGCAGACAGGCGGGGTAAAAATCTGTCTTCTTTCAATGGAAGTTTTGACTAGATTTAACTGGAGACTGTATCTGTTTAATCTCTATAAACAGATATCTGCATATGAATGTAGTATCTGTTGGCAAGGGACCAGACTTTGGTATCAGAAGAGTTCTTGTTTCCATTTCTAGTACGAGTAGTGTTAACCAGTCGTGTTTGAGTGAGCTCTGTTTGCATGCAGGTAAACAGTCCGTGTAGAGAGCAAATGAGGCAGCACGCATGCAACCACTGAACCCAACAGCTATCGTCTGACGCTATCGTCTGACGCTTTTTTCTGGCTTTCTGCCTTTATTACAACAGAAGAGCTGTACAGAGACAGGACAGTGAGACAGAGAATGAAGGGATGACATGTAGCAAAGAGCCGCAGGCTGGAATTGAACCAGGGCTGCTGCAGAGGACTGATAGCCTCGGCACATGGGGCTCACGCTCTCCAAATGGAGCTACAGGGGCATCTCGACCATTTAACATTTTTACTGGCTTGTTAGTTTACCTGCATTTATATGCAGATATCTGTTTATACCGGACTCAACTCCAACTCCATTTTCGCATCTCAAGTTTCTGAATGGACTGTAAACAATGACTGGCACATGGAAGAGAAGTCTTGGCTTGGATTTCCATTATTGGCCATTGCCCCTACGGGCTAATTCATCATCAGACGAGAGCCAATGGGTTCCGAGATTGGTATCAGTTTGCATCTGTGGAAATTCTGTAGCTCAAGTGACATAGCTCCATGACAGCTCACTTCATCCACTAAGAGGTTGTGAGATGCGGTTGAAAGCTCAAGAAAACACTAGTAAAGGGACTTTGAGTCATAGTCTGTGTGAAGGAAATTCAGAGTTTTTCTTCACACATTAGAAAATAGTTGCTTAAAACGTGAAAGGACTGAGAACTACGTAATACTAAATTGAGGAATTAGACCATTAAACTGTGGTTCATGATTTCTGCATTCGGGAATTTTTGGGTGTACCTGAAATATAGATCCATGATGCACTGGAGCCATGGTCTCCCAACACTATATAAGCCCTGTCAACCAACTCATAAACAACACTGCCTCATGAACTGTCATGCTTCACAAACTTTATGGTACAAGTGATCATTCTCTCAGTGATATGTTGGAGTTTGCCCAAAATGCAGTAATGTGCAGCTCTTAATTTAATCTGAAATATTTTTTATTGGTGCCTGAAACACATAATCGCCCATCATCACCATCGCCCTGTGATGATCGACGTCCTCATGGAAGAAACATCGTCTGTGGGTTTGCGTGTGACAGCCATGAGTGTCAGTCATTGCTGCAGGTTAACACGTCTTCGCACAAAGTTGACCAGTGTTCATTTTCAGCAAGTGGTGTCAAGTTGACAACAAGTATTAATTGAAGTGTTGCTGTTCTGCTCAGCTCGATTTAAATGAACTCTCATGAGTGTGAATGTGGGCTTGTTAAAAAATAGTGAAAACTACTTAAAAAGTTACAGTACAATAACAGTATCAATACCAGTACCCTTAAAGTAATACCAGAGAGTATAGAGTACTTCATTTGATTTTTTTTTTCTAGACATGCATCATGTGATTAGAAGCGTTTCTGAAATAATCCTTTCACATTTATGTTGACTGGCTGTATGGGACGTAGCTGCTGCAGGCCAATCACACAAGAACTCTTGTACTGATTGGCTGCGAGTAAAACCAAACAAATACTTTTTTCCCCCTAGATCTGGGTACAAAAATGTTTGTAACGTTTGCAGAACCTTCTATACTACTTGGTTCTGAGTTATTTCAGTCGATACCTGTAACCTTTGGCTCTGGAGGCATATTTTGCCACTCTGAAACAAATTATATGGAAATCAATAACAGTTCTAACATTTTATTTTTTTACTACTTTTTGTAAGCCAAAAGTGATACACACTGAATTTTTAAAAAGTGTCAATATTTTGTCAGCTAAAATGTGCATTATAGCCAATGTCATAGCTCAGGGCCTTTTGATCTAAATTTTGCTGGTGGCTAGTCTTGGATGCAGTGGATGCCAAAAGACTAGCTATCTATTCCCCAGAAAAATCTCTGAAGAAAACAGAAAATTTAACAGCTCCAGACAGATTTTTTTATTTTATTTGGCTCTATTGATAATATAGATTGATGATCCCTGCCTTAAAAATAGGTAGTATTGGTGGTCTGTTGGCTCAGTTAGTTGTCCTATGTGCTGTGGCTGTGGGTCCTCTACGACAGCCGTGCATTCAGCCTTCCGACTGCGGCCCTTTGCTACATGTCATTCCCCATCTCTCTCCTACTTTGCTGTTTTCATTTCAGCTTCCCTATATAAAATTAAGACCTAAAAGTCCAAGTCCAAAAGTCCAAGAACTATTTTAAAAAGTTAGGTAGTGTAGACTGACATTTAATTGCATGGCTGTATCTTGCAGCAACAAAATAATGATTAATAGGAACGTCATCAATGCAAAAACAAATGCCATCACTGCTTGTAGAAACTCAGTTTCTGTGGATAAAAACACCATCCTTTTGCTCAGCTCGATCAGCTTTTGCCAATATTCTCAAGCGTTGAATATGGGCAGCTTCAGAAAACACACACACACACACACACACACACACATAAAAAAAGACCAAAACAGCTGTATGACAACAGTGCACAAATTTCAGATTAACTAACCTAATCTCTCTTATAAATAATGAGTCAGGCTCAACCCACATTATATTATTATGTCAATCCTTCCGTTCTGTGTCATGATGAATGGCCAGCCAATCCATTGGCTTGTAGGTCAGGTCCCGGAGGATTTGTCCAAGGAACAGATAATCTTCTTTTCTCCTGTGTCATGACAGCTGCTTCCAGATTAATTGTCAATTGTGACATTTCTGTTTTCTCTACTTCAGCTCGCACTATTTGTTTCTCTGACAACCCAATTTCTCCACAAGGAGCAAGCTTTCACAATGTGCAATAGGAAGTTGACATAATCAGTTCAGTGGGTCATGAAATACATAAATGGCAAATTGGAACTGGAAATCTCCCAATTAAGTAAGTAAAACAAACGCCCACTTACAGAAGGGGAGAATGATATGATCATAATGACAACCTGCCAGTCCCTCTTATCCCCTTCATTTAGTCTAATGTGACATAGGATGTCAATAAGTAATAGTGAGTGCGGGAGCAGCTATTTATTATTCATAAATGTCTCATGTTGTCAGAGAAACACGCCGGGACGTTGATTTCCGACTACTGAATATTGTACAGGGAGAGAAGAAGAGACAGAGGGATAAAGAAAAGAGAAAAAAGAGAAGTTGACATCAGTGTGATAACAAGTGGCATTCATTATAGGACACGGTATCTGCAGTTTTCAGAGACAATTTAAGATTGAGTTCTTAAGATCTTAACCATAAAATGGACTTTTATTCTGGGAGATATAGACATTTGAAAGGCTGTCGAGGAGACACTAAACTGAAGTGTCACAGTTCCAGTGGCAATAAATGTAGTTATTTGACTTGGTGTTCACACTGCGGGATCAACTGTATGTATATGGTCAGTCTCTGTTTGAAGGGGTATGCATAGGACTGCTATTACATGATCATAACCATGTAATGACACCTGTCATAACCATGTAGGAGTCTTTATGAATGTTTATGATTGTTACAAAGTGTCATTCCGTTAGTTATGTCATTTTTAATACAAAGTTTTTTGAGATGTTTTTGTCATGACGACTTGACATTAACCAAGATAACATACAGTAACTGTTGACATAATTGACCAAATGTCATTTAATATCATAAACTTTCATAAAGACTCATTCATGGTAATGACATGTGTCATGACATGGTTATGACATTCCACTGACAATCTTCTGCACACCCCTTCAAATAAATTGTTACCAGGTTTATCGTCTTTTTGTCAACTCAACATTTCTACTTGTTGCTTATTGTGAAAATGTAACTCAACCTAAAGTAAGTTTTTTTGTTTTGTTTGTTATATGCAGATTAACAGGTTTTGAATGGATTTTATTTTGAAAATATTGCTTTTAAAGACCAAAAAAGGCTTGATTCAGATCAGGAATAAAGACAGAATGATAGAGAAGATTAACCTTATGTAGTGGGCTATGTATATAGGTAGCTCTTTAGAACAAATGCAAATTGTTATTTAAAAGATAAATTATTTGAAGTGCATTTGCAAAAGTGCATCCACAGTATGCACTGCAGGGCTGTGGATTGGCAAGAATCTGGCAATACGATATGTAGAGTAATGATATACAGGGGTTACAATTCAATATATTACAATATATTATGATTTTGTCATTTTTTAAAAATCCAATTATAGGAAAACTGTCATTGTATAAAGAACAAACCACTATTATGTATAACATTTGAGTTAAAAAAGTTAAATTTTTAATGCAATCAGTGCAGGGAAGATAGATAACGGCACTGTTATCTAACGATTGGGACTTTAAATGCAACCCAAAATAAACCACTGGTAGAAATGTTTGCATGTCTCACAATATCATGATACAGTTATTTCAGAATTAATGCGGTATCACAATATATTTTTACACCCCTCATGTATTGTATACAAAAGTGCTTCAGTGAACAAACTGTAACAACATCTGTAAATGAGCAAATACAAATTGAATTTGTCACTGGACCATATAAAAGTTATTGCAGCCATTTTGTTACCACTGCCTGAAGGCCAAGACCGAGAGGATGAGGTTGAGTTTTCTTCCCTCAGCCCTTCAGGTCCTGAGCCAGTGACTTTATACAGAAATAACAAAGTAAAAATCAGATACTCCATTCACCTGCCATATATTACTGTCACACTGATGTCAACTTATATTGCATATCATGCACTGGTTGTATTGTTTTATTTTTCTGAAACTTACTACTGGTTTTATTGTTTGACAGTTTCATTTTTCTGAAGTGCACACTCAACATTGAAATGCATTTATTGATTAATGTTTATTGTTCCATGCCATTGTTTATTCATTTCTATTTTATTTTACATGTTTATTCAGTACCAGTCAAAAGTTTGGACACACTTCTCATTCGCTGTCTTTTTTAAATTTTTTTATTTTTTATAAGAAATGGTTCCGATTATTCCAGCAGTGTCATCAAAGCAAAAGCTGTCTACTGTGAAGAATATAAAATATCAAAGAGCGAAAAAGTTTTGCATACTTCGGGGTCGACAGGTGTGTAGGAGAAGATCATGGGTTGACAATAAAAGAATGCAAGGGCAACAAGGACTCTCACACTGTCATCTGCACTTGCAATCGAAGAAGACAGCGTGCAAGAATCTTTTATATTTTAGATTCTACAAAGCAGACACATATTTTGCCTTGTTGTCACATTATTTTACCTACTACAAAATTCCATTAAATTCCATATTTTATAGTTTTGATGTCTCTATTCATTTAGAGTTTAGAAAAATAATACAAATTATTATTTGTTAGATTTGTTCTGGAGCTAGGCACTCAGGAATTTCACTGTAAGTTGTACTGTGGAGTCATTTGAGCCCATAATGTATCTTAATCATTTCCTTGTTCTTGCTCACTTAAGGGTTAACATCTTAATGGTCATACTTTGACATGTTTTTTTAATTCAAGGTTTGATTCACAGTTACGATTTTTAAGACCTCGGAATATCCTGAATAAGAGATGGAGGGAGAACAGAGAAGAAAAGAGGGAGTGAAGAAGTAAAAGAAAGGGAAAAATTTAGAGGATCAGTTCCTCCTTTGTGCTGATGATAAATCATATTGCCATTTAGACTCCGTCTCCTTTTTCCTTCTTATACCCGTCCCTTATTCTGTTGCGCTTTGTCCTCCAGTGCTCTCTGTCCTGACCCTGATCTTTTTCTTCTTTTTTCTTCCGCTCCTTTATCTTTCCATATCACCCCTCGCTTTCTCAGTTAACCTCCCGCTTTCCCTCTTTCCTCCTTCTCATTATTGCCAATGTGCGACCTTATCTGACATCTTATTTAAAAGCCCAGCATATAGAGTTCACACCTGAAGCGCATCACAAACACACCAACCCACGCCCATACATGCCCACAAGCCTTGTTTTATAGTTCTTTCCGGTTGCTCTTGTGTCTGTGCAATACTTATGTTTGCCTTCTTGTGTGTGCTTACGTGTGTGTGTGTGTGAGAGAGAGAGTGTGTGTTTTAGGGTCAAAGGACAGCTTACACAACGCTTCCAATTAAAAGTGCATTTGGTATGGCATTGACCTGTGACCTGCGTGTGGCTTCACCCACAGTGCGGCCCACGCTTGAGCAAAGTTCGATCTACAGGCTGCGGACAATAAATTATGGACAGACGTGTCCTCTTTCACTTACTTTTCAAACTTTCATACTCACTTTTTTTCCCCCATTTTTCATACTTTTCAGTGGAGCTGACACAATAATCCCAACTGTTCAGATAACCTGCCTCGAAAAATGTGAACCTGTTTTATTGTACACGTCATAAGTCATACAGTGAATACTGGTTAATTCCTGTCAAGAATTTTCAACATCTTACTCCACTGCAAGGGGAAATACTGTGTGAACACTCCTGTATGTGGGACTGTGGGACAGTTTTTGAGTTTGGTGACTCCCAGTGGTAGAATAAATAAGGAAACTGTGGCAAACAGCAATGCACCTTGATTAACTCTTCCCCCCAGCTAACCCAATACCAGGACATTGAGATGAATGGCCTGATGGTTACAAATAGACTGCGCTACTTTTCACAAATGTCTGAGTTTTCTACATCAGGATAATTTAAACAATGCCATACAGATGGAACACTTAAAATATAGTTAGGATCACACTTTTAAAAAACCAGCATTTCTGTGAAAAGTCAATACTGCAGTCAGTGGATCTGCTCCTGGAGTGAAATAAATCCATGACTGTCCAAAACAGACAAATAGGCCTATCTGCGAGTACACAGGAAAAGCCATGCTTACTATAAGACACCCCCCATGAAATGGTAGCAGTAAGGTTATTTGTGCAATATAGTGGGTGTGTCTTACAGTCTGTGAGGACACAGATGGACCCTTAAATCAGAAGCTATCTTAGCCTGTTAGCTATGATTAGCTGTGTTGCACAAAACTTATCCCTGCTCTGCTGGAGTATAAGCTGCTAAATAAAATAGCAAAGGTTTGCAGACAGTTATGAGACAAGAGTTGTACAAATGTGTCTTTTCTTGAATAATCTGTGCGAGCTTGTTCATGACTAAGCCAGCGAGCACGATAACTGATAATAAGCTCACAATTGTCTTAACTATACTGTGACTGACTAGGCTATCATGTTCCCAGCTGGCTAGCCAGTCCCGGTCTTGCAGAGCTAGACATGGCTCCAGTGCTGTGAGAAAGCTGCACACATTAGGGTGGTACGGTTAGGGTAACTTGCCATTTTCAGTGAGTAGGTTGCTAACCAGAGGCTGTTGTTGACTGAAATAGTTGTCCAGTGGCAGGCTTGTACCAGCAGTGATTCAGACCAGAGTCCTGCACCAGTCCAGTTGTGCAAACCTGTACCAGCCTGAACCCACAAAGCCCAGAAAGAGAACTAAGACATAGACTGTCTATGACAACTGTCGCCCCAAACCAGTCTGATTAAACACACATACACAGTCACTTACTTGTCACTCCCTCGTGTTCTCAACTGGCACAGCACTTGTGCTCCTGCAGCCGTCGATATGTTTTCTCTGTGATGATGTGTCTAGATTGTCGCTGTAAAAAGCTTATACATTTTTGGCGCTTTTTACAAGCAGCAAAGCCACTGACAACATTTTCCTCACAATCTCCACAAATGTCTCCCAGACGTCCAACTTGGCCTTTGACGATGCATTTGGTTTTCTCTGCCAACTTTTATTGCCTTTATGTTATCCATTCTAGCTATCAGCTAGCCTACATGGCTGTCACATCCTGTCAACTGAAGGAACTTTATTGTTTTATATGTGTTATTTTATTGTTCTCACAATTAGTCATTCTTACCTGTGCCCAGGAGTTTATACAGATATATTTTTTCCCTGTTGCACACCTTTTTTGCAGGTTACCTGACTGGTACCTACAGGTACCTGACCTAGTGCAGGACTTTAAGCCAGAGTACCAGCTAACTAATGTGTTAACGATTAGCTCACCAGCTACAGTAGTGCACTAATTTGGCAAGCTTCTAGCACCTTTTTCGTCAGGGTGTGCAGATAAACTTTGCTGTGCCACTTTCAATCATGAGACCATAAATCAATGCACATTAAGGTTACAGTTCCTTTGTTAAAAATCACTCAACTTATGATGATTATGATGACATTTAGAGTGGGCTAAACTAAAAAAAAATAACACTCTCAGCAGAGAAAATGCCATTTCGCTCAGGACACCACCTCATGTATCATCACGTATGGTAATCTCTATAAACGGATGTCTTTATATAAATTCAGAATCTATAGGCAAATAACATGATTATGGTATCAGAAGCATTTTGGTTTCTGTTTGTCGTCATTTGTAGTCCAACTAATATTGACCAATCACATTTGGTCAGCTTTGGTTGTGTCCAGGTAAACAGTCCATGTGGAGAGCAACAAATGTGGAGCGAATTGATGGCAATGCAATCTTGGAACCCATCGGCTATCAATTTAGATTTTTATTAGCTTTTCTGTAGTTTATCAGCTTAGGACTTTGCTCTCTTGTCTTAAGTTACTAATTGGACTGTAAACAATACATTGGAATCCCCAGAAACATTGGCCATTGTTGCCAGAGGCTAATCGTCATCAGATCGTAGCTGATGGGTCCAAGATCGCTTTGCAAGTGTGCAAAAAAAAAAGTCTAAGTAGGACTTTGCCAAATTAAGGAAGTCTGAAATCCTTAAACCTGAACCTTAACTGATTGCTGTAGTTGGTATGTTGCAGCAGCAAAATGCAAGAGAGCAGAAAGAATGGTTTCAAAAGTTCTAATGAAAAAAAAAGTGCCACAGTTGCGTAATGATATTCTTGCTTTTTAATATTTTGTGCACTCCACAGGGGTATATTTAAGAACGAACAACAATCAAACAAATGGATTACAAGTGCTTTACATTCATTACATGGAGCCCTGCCGGATACACATCGTTACCTTTGCTCCTACTGTATGCTCTTTATGTTCTGAACTTTGTAATGATGAAAGGGGGAAGCTGAAGAGCCTTTCTCTCTGCAGGAGGTTGCCATCATTCTCCTCAGACTGTTTCCTGGTTGATAATGACAGAGCAAAAAGTACAGGCTGTCACTGCCTGATCCTCCCTCGAGAAGAGCAAGAAGGGAAGAGAAAATATAAAAAGCAACATGACTGAAAGGATAATTTGGGAAGATGTGTTTTTTTTTCTTTTTTTCTTAATGTGTGGAAAAATCATTTTTCATTGTCAGTGACTCTAGGACTTTTATTGTGCTCTTTGCCATCTTATTTTTGTTAAAGTTTGAATGGAGGATAGTTTTTTAGTGACTTTTTTTCAAGACATTTCTGCTCTGAGTGTGTGCTAGGGTACAGTGGATCGTGACAGAAGAGATAGGGTGGAGAGAGAAGAATGACAACATAGTGCTGAAACAGGACAGGCCATTGGTTGTAAGTGCTAAAGAGGATCCTGCCTTCGCTGTTTGCTCACTGTGTCAGGGAGAAAATTACTAACATCCCTACTACAAGTCTTCATTTGCTAAACAGATGCTGCTCAATGCCAAATGGGTCATTACACCAACTAAACTGTGTGTGTGTGTGTGTGTGTGTGTGTGTGTGTGTGTGTGTGTGTGTGTGTGTGTGTGTGTGTG